>OX328104.1:24118079-24422597 GCA_946811185.2 Hippopus hippopus | reverse complement strand
CTTTTTTACAACGTTCGATTGGTGATCTTGACAATTTTCTCACGCCAGATGTATTCTGGGTACAGAACAGGACTACTTTTCAAAACGACAACCGTTACTTTGAATTTCAAATTAAAAATAAACGTTTACTCAATAAAAACGCTATCTGGCACGAGATTCATTTAGCTATGATCAGCTAGCATGTAACCTATGCACCGACCATTTATTAAAACAGCCTTACAGGCTTGGATAATAGCTGCGTGTGTAAGCCCTACTTTTCCCCATGTATATGGGATGGGTGATGCGTCATAGCAGACAGGTCGGATCTTCGAAGAATATGACATGCGCAGACAACGGGGTTCTTGAAGAAAGTTCTCGTACGGCTAAACACGTTAATGATGTTAATGATAAAACATGTCAATGCAATTGAACAAGTTTAAACCTCTAACTAACAATCACACGTTTTTAAAAATAAAGATCCTAGAGAAGAGGTCTTTTGAAAACGTTGTGGGAAAAGGAGAACATGCTGGTAACCAGCATGTTCTCCTTTTCCCACAATGTTTACTACCAATTGTGAGACAAACATCATCACTTGAGCCAGGCAAAATTTGTCCTATGCGTATTTACTTTTAATTGTAGCGAGTCTTAATGTTTGTCATATGGTATAAGGTTAAAGATAGTCCGACAGCCGTCTACGTACGTCCCGACTGTCACAGAAAATATCTCTCTGAGTGAGAGGTTATGGAAATGCCAACATTCATAGCTTTTTCTGATGGCTATGCTTTTCCACGGTGTCTGTGAAAATACACTTAATATTGATTGATGCCGGCTTAATGTCTCATTTCCACACACTTCTTATATTTTCTGGGATTGTATAAATGGTTTTTGGTGTCTCTTTTCTGATCTACTGACTGCTTCTTTTGAAATGTGAGTGCAGACTGTCTGGACTGTTTCACTGTGTTATATCAAACAGAATAAATTGGTAAAAGATCGGGGTGTTATCTTTTTTACTTTTTTTTTTTGTCTTTCAGAAAAAAAAAGTGGGAAGACTTTTCTGAGAAATTAATGTGTCGTGTGTCCTTCATCTCCTTAAAATTTATAAACAAACACTGATATAAATTGCTAAGCAGTATCGGTGCATTCAAAGATGTGTTCAAAAGGATTTTAGTGACTTTGAAATAATTCTCATTTCTATCATAGTGCGCTGATGGCATTGAGCTATAGGCAGAACAAAATGGAGCATTTGAAGCGAAATAATGAATTCATTAATATAGAGATAGATCTACATAAAGTGTATTGTAAGTGAGCAAGCTTAAAGATTGAACAGAGAGTCGACAGTCTAACCATAGATGGTCTAGCTTTGGATTTTGTTTAATTGATTAAACTAACAGATCAGTGACGTTTTAATTATAGACATCAGCCATGCACTATGACTCAGGGACTATTGTTTTTATGGCTTCTTGACGTCATGATGACGTCATCAGTAACGTCGACATCCAATCAGTGACGTTATAACTGTTGACATCAGCCATGCACTATGACTCAGGGACTTTTGTTTCTATGGCTTCTTGACGTCATGATGATGTCATCTGTTACGTCGATATCCGAATTATGTGATCCATCCAGGCGTGCAGGTAAGTCTTCTATAAAAAAGTTTATAATAATACCTTATAGTTTTCAAGAAATATTAGGCGACCGGTCCAAAATGCAAGCAGACTTAATCTTTTAACCCCCAGGCTGCTGAGCGCGACCAAAGGACCTTTTGCGGACAGTTTAGATCAAGATCAGACTGCACAGAACGTGCAGTCTGATCTTTGATCTACACTGTCCGATAAGGAGATATCTTTCCCCCATAAAGTACCTTTGAAATAGGAAAATATTGGACTTTATTATCGGCTTGACAGTTTCATTTCACTTATAGCAAGTAATTACAAGGTGTGCTGCAGTGTAATTATACAAACTGAAATATGCATGAAAAACATTAAAATTTCCATCTGGGACCAGAACCACATTTAGCTCTAGATGTACCGATCACCTAATGCTATCAGGAAGGCACAGCTTTGGCGTTATCAAGTTTGTTGGATTTACTCGTAGATCAATGTGACCAGATACCAGATATCTTTTTTTTTTAACAAAGTTTGCATATTGAAAAGAGATAAGATCCATAACATTTAAAGGGGAATGACAATTAGAATCTGTAAAATCACTAATTCTCACTTTGTCAATGATAGGTGTACCAAATGTACTAATTGCTCGCATGGAGGAACATTTGGAGACAGGTTTGTATTTATGTAATAGTATTTATATAAGCAGGGGGTTATAGCACGACTTCAGCAACACCAGTCAGACCATTATATAAGTTGAATTTAATGATTTATGTTGTATTCCTGGTCCACCATTTAACAATCAAATTACAATTCTTTGTTTTAGAAGAAAAAACCTACCAGTAATTATTTATGTAGATCTGCGTATTTACATTTTCGATTAACACTTATCCTGCCAAAATTACTTCGAATGAAATTTTCAATCAGATACTACAAAAAAAAATTTTTTTTTTTACTATTTCAAAGATATTTTGGGGGAAAGATATCTCCTTATCGGACAGTGTAGATCCAAGATCAGACTGCACGTTCTGTGCAGTCTGATCTTGATCTTTACTGTCCGCAATAGGTCTGTGAGTCGGGCTTAGCAGGCTAAGTATTAAGATGGCCCAGGGTCAAAAAAGGAGATACTGCGGTTAGGTCCAGTTGAGAGCCTTTAAAATGCTACACTGCAACTGAAGAAGCCGCGTGTTGGATCTACATGTATTAACGAGGCAAATGTTGCGATTGTTTCGACCTCGATTTACATATATATATATAAGAACTGTCGGGATGGGGGAAAGCTCGAAAGCTTGAATTTGTTCAAAAAGGTTGTATTTAAGGGCTACATGCATTGAGGAAAGGTTTTTAAAGCTCTCGATATTTTATTATTATGATTGTTATTATCATTATTATTATTATTATGATGTGACAATTAAAAACAACAACAACAACAAACACATTGGAGATGTTTTATTTGAACCATGTTTTACGTGACAACTCTCTTTCGACCACGATCAACAGAAACTATCGTTAAAGGTGCAGTATCGATTTTCAAAACAATGCCTGATCAGGGAGGTTACCGATTCTCGGGACACACAGCAAAATTAAAACTCTTTCAGAAGCATGTGTTGTTTTTTCTACAATAACAATGAAATAACAATAATAGAGGTCCGCCTTTAGAACATATGGACCCCGACATTTTCAGGTAGCAGTCAGTAGCCTGCCAACCGTTGTGATGTCTTGCTTAGTATAATGCATCACGGAGATGCATTAAGTTCCCTTTTACTTGAGCATCGCTTAACTTTCAGCTGTTCTGGTCGTACTGTTTCACAATATACCAAACGATAAAGATCTATAGGCTGCACATTTTGATCAACATGATCAACAACAATGTTCAGCATGTAAACTTGTTCTGAGTATTCTAAGACACAATATAACTTGAGTTCTTTTCCCTAATATGCCTTTGTATTGATTTCAGCCCTCCAGAAAAAAAAAAAGAAATATTTTAGGTCAATATGCAAAAAATCAGCTACTAGGAGCGCATGACGATTTTGTTGATAAAAATGAGGGAGAGTTCTGTACTCAATCCAACTTGACAAAAACCGTGTTTTCTTTTATGCTTTTCAGTGGTTTATAGAAATCTAACAGTGAATTATATTCTTAAAATTCACCAATTAATGTTATAATTCATCGGTGAATGCTATAACTTCTATTTTTGACATACCGCGGATATTTATAGAACACGAATGCGGGTGAACGCATTATCGTCCGCTAGGTGGCATTTTTGAAATACACATCTATCTGATTTGGGCATTCTGGGTACAGAACCGGACAACTTTTCAAAACGACAACCGTTTCTTTGATTTTCAAAATAAAATAAACGTTTACTCAATAAAACGCTACCTGGAATGATTCATTCAGCTATAACCAGCTAGCATGTAACCTATGCACCGACCATTTATTAAAACAGCCCCTACAGGCTTGGGTAATAGCTTCGTTATAAGCCCAGACACGTCTTGTTGATATCTGTGCGGAAAAAAAGTTTGCACGAATCCTGGTTTCCCTAAAGTCTATATTTAGAAACTGTATTTAAAGATGTGCAGTAAAAGATGAGTATTTGTGAATACTATTCTTCCCATTTGAAATAATTAAATTTTCAAGATATTTGGAGCGAAAAAACAGGCCACATTTTTGCACAGATGTATTGTTTATAGCCATTTTCTCTGTTGCTACTTTATTAGCGGCGTATTAATTTTCTCCTATACAGGCGATGGTGATGCGTCATAGCAGACAGCACTCGTCACAACTCGGCCGATTCCGTACCTACATCTAACCTCGTCCGTATAATGGTCGTTTCCATTTGAACTGCGAATCACGTGATCTTATACATTGGCGCGCCACTGTCAGTCGTTTAGCAACGACATAAACAACCTCGATGGAGTTATTCACATCTGTTTATCTGTCGGTGAAAATTTTAATCGGAATTGATAAATAATGAATGTACGAACTGTTTGCCAACTCAACTGAAACATAGTTAGAAAGATTTCGATAGAAAATTGAAACTCAAGTTTTCTTTTTTTAAGAGGAGCCTTACAATTTTCAGAACGGTAAACCGGCGTATTTCCGGATATGTATCGATCTGATGCATATTAATCCACCAGATACAGCCGAGAGATATGATGGCTCCCATCACCCGAGGTATGCCGAATGAGCAGACAGGTCGAATCTTCAAAGAATATGACATGCGCAGACAACGCGGTTGAACGTGACGTTTTATGACGTAGTCAACATCAGTCATGACGTCATTATAACAGCTAATCCATATCCGACTAGACTGAATACATCTTTTTCTCTTCAAAAACGCATCTTTTTCACGATGAGCAAAAATTAGACGTGAAAATAAAGGTGAAGGGGAAGAGCATTAAAAAAAAGATAAAACGTGTTTGTTTCAGTGTATGATCAAAATTTCTTTCATCTCGTGAAAAGCTAAGGCCATATTTTCGCTCATGGCTTCGCCATTTATGAAAATACAGCCTTATATTTTCACTCGATGAAAGAAATTTCGATCATACACCGAAAAAGACAATTATCCTCTATTTCTTCGACGGTATAGAACAGATATTTTTCCCAATGTATGAAGTGCTGCGGTTCGTTTACCTTATTTGTAATTCAAGTCATGCCTTTGTATCGATTTTCAGCCTGTGAGGACAGGAAAACCATCTTTTTCATCAATTATCTCAGTAAATTGTCAGAACACATGATCTTGGTTTCCTGCCAATTCTGTTGAACTTGTGCCCAGCTTGTTTACTGTTCTAACAGGCACAGTGCGTAGCATTTAGCAAAGAAAAAGAATTGTCTAGATTTGAAAGTAACACAACTTCTGATTGGCTAAACCAAATGGTGTAGCCAATCAGGAGTTGTATTACTTTCATAATTAGAAAATTCTGGAGAATAAGACCAAGAATGTTCTTAAGAGTGGTTAGTGAATACGGACCCGAATCGACAAAGTATTATATGCTAACGATCTTTGGCTCTTTTTATTGAATTACATTTAGAAGCCATGTTGGTATTGGTGTAGATTCTAGATCAAGATTATAGAGAACGTGTTGAAATTCAATGTATTTCCAGGAACGGCCCTGCTTTTTGGAAATAGAGTAACACAAGTCCTTACTGCTTGTTGCTGTTATACTATTTTTTCGAGGTTAAAAAATAACATCGATTCATGAAAACTATTTAAAGATTTATAAATTATTTTAAAAAACATGCTTTCCGAAACATTTTTAGCCTAATAATCGAGTAGAATTCTATTTCTTTTTTACTTTCTGAAATTCAAATCATCTGTAGTTCGAGCTAACTAGTTTTTTACTATAATAACAGGACAATAACATTATTTCGGCTACGGTCAACCCTAGCCACAAATGATTCAGACAACACTGTACACATTCTACAAGCTTCTATGGTGTAGAAAGCACGTTGAAAGATTATAGCATTGCATGACATTCTCCTTTTCTAGAAATTCA
Organism: Hippopus hippopus; assembly: GCA_946811185.2. NCBI lineage: Eukaryota > Metazoa > Mollusca > Bivalvia > Cardiida > Cardiidae > Hippopus > Hippopus hippopus. The sequence continues at coordinate 24,416,515 of OX328104.1, read as the reverse complement.
AAGCCATAAGAACGCATTAGTACTTGGAATGACAAACTAACCTGTTTTTCCATTTGTTTTTTTGAGCCGATACTTTCGGAACCGGTCATTCAGGTCTCGAGTATGTCCTAGGTCTGTATTTTTATGAAATACTTTTGCAAAAATGCCGCAAAACACAACATTTGGGTTTTTTTTTAAGCTCACCTGAGCACGAAGTGGTTAAAGTGAGCTTTTGTGATCCTGCTCTGCGAGTCGCGGGTCGTCCGTCGTCAAATTTTACCCTGTGTACGCTCTTGGGGCCACATTTTTAGTCAGATTCTCATGATACTTGGTGAGAATGTTTGCTTGGTGATATCTCGGACATATATGTAAATGGGTCATGATTGGTCAAAAACTAGGTCAGGAGGTCATATACATGGAAAACCTAGTCCACACTCTAGAGGATACATTTTCAGTCCAATACTCACGAAAGTCAGACTCTTTTTCCTGATGGCATCTAAGATAAGACTGAAAAAAAAAAAGTCTTGTGGGGTCAAAACCTAGGTCACCAAGCCAAATCTTTGAAAAACCTTGTGTAGAGGCCAGATTTTCAATTCAATACTTACGAAAGTTGGTAAGAATGTTTGTCTAGATGATATCTGAGTGATTTAAAAAAATGGTCACATGGGGTAAAAAATAGGTCACCAGGTCAAATCTTAGAAATAACTTGTGAACACGTTAGAGGCCATATTTTCTGCCAAATACTCATGAAAATTGGTCAGAATAATTGTCTTGATAATGTAATGTCTAGGGCGAAATTTAAAATGGGTCATATCAGGTCAAAAACTAGGTCATATATATGAAAATCCTGTGTATGCTCTAGAGACCACATTTTCAATCTGATACTTGAAACTTGGTAAGAATTTTTGTCTTGATGGTATGTCGGAAAAAATCGAAAGTGGGTCACCTGGGCTTAAATCTTGGTCACTGAGTCAAATCCTAGGAAAACGTTGTGTACACTATTGAGGCCACATTTTCAGTCTAATACATTATGATATTTGGTCAGAATGTTTGTCTCGATGGTATCTTAGACGAGATTGAAAATTGGCCACAAGGGTCAAGGGATCATAACTAAGTCACCGGGTCAAATCTTTGAAAAACCTAATGTATGCTTCAGAGGGCACATTTTCAATTCATTGCTCATGAAATTTAGTCAGAACCTCTGCCTTGGTATCTTGGATAAGTTTAAAACGGGTCACATTGGGTCAAAAAGTAAGTCACTCAAATCTTGTAAAAAAAAAAAAGCCTGTGTCCACTCTAGAGGCCACATTTTCTGTCCAGTACTCATAAAAAGTGGTTGGAATGCTTGTGTTAATAATGTCTAGAACGAGTTTGAAAACGGGCCATGTTTGGCTAAAATGTAGGTCATTTTCAATCCATTGCTCATGAAAGTTAGTCAGATTGCTTGGCACAGTATCTCAGAAGAGATTGGAAATTGGTCATATTGGGTCAAAAAGCTCAGGTGAGCGATTTAAGGGTCATCATGGCCCACTTGTTACTACTGAAAATGTCATTTATTATTCAGTGTTACGATATTTATTCATCAAAGGACATTATCAACGCGCCTCAAACACTTGTAAGTGTGTTTATGACAGTATCCATTCAGCAGTGATGTTCAAAATGAGATTAAGGTGGGGACTAAAAAATTCACAATGGATATTTTGCCCTACCCTATTTCGCTTCCGTTCTAAAATAACCCGGATGTCAGTTCTGCTGATCCAAACAATCCCTTAAATGTCAATCAATAGAACTGAATTGACATGTTCACCAGTCAACCATACCTAAAGGCACGGCCCAACGTGACCGAAAGCATAAATCATTGTTACCGTGGACCGAGTTTCGTATCATTAGATGTCTTCTTGCCCACATACATTCATCAATTTCGTCAATGAGCGTCTGATAACCCCAGATTAGGCTAATCACACGGCACCGGAAGACGCTTACAGGTGCCAAAGGTGACGGGTCTTTGCAAAACAAGTTATAAAGCTGTCCTATTACCTACCAATTAATGACGTCACCAGACTCTATTATCACACAATTCGAGAAGACTCTGCAGCCTAAAAGGCATTTTGTTGTTGTTGTTGCTGTTGTTGTTTGGTTTAACCAGTAACAATTAAATGAAACTTTCAAACCGATTGTGAAACACAAATATTGCCAAATTTTTCAAAGTTATTTTTAGAGGAAAAATATCTTATCCAAGATCAGACTGCGCGTTCTGTGAATTTAGAGGTAGAATTTTATATTCAAAATATTTTTAAAATTTCGTCCAGAGGTCATATTCATATACCAATCCAAACTGCATTCTTCGTCTAGTTCTCAAGGTTGGAGTAACACGAATTCTGATTGGCTAAACCAGATGGTTGAGTCAACAGAGATTGTCTCCCTTTCAAAATTCTTTGGAATTAAACCAAGAGTATTCTAAACACTTTACCACACAATCCCGTATGTAATCGACCCTGAAGTGAAAGGTTGTTGAAAACATTGCAGGAAAAGAAGAAAATACTGGTAACCATTTAACCATTGCTGGTAAGAATTTTTTTTTAAATTTGAAAGTAACGCAACTTCTGATTGGCTGAACCAAACGATTTAGCCAATCAGAAGTGTTACTTTCTAAATCTAGAATTAAACTTGCAATGAAATTTAGAATGGTTGGTGAATACGAGCTCAGGTTTCGTTTTCACCAACGATTCTTGAAATCAGTCTTAGTCTTATTTTAGTTTTATAAAGTAACGCAACTTCTGATTGGCTAAACTCTTTGTTTGAGCCAATCAGTTTTAGCTAATCAGAAGTTGCATTACTTTCAGATTTAGAAAATTCTTGAGAATGAGACTAATAAGAATGCTCTTAAAGATACATCTTTACAGCCAGAGAGTAAACAAATAAAGAAACTAAAGAAACTCGAGGGATTTGTCTTCGATTCAAACCGGAAACTGTGGTTGTAATGTCTAGAGATAGCCTCCAGAGAATGAAATGCATTTTCTATCCGTCGTAATCTGTGCAACCTTGCAACCGTCAGGGGCAACATTTGCCATAAAGATACAAGAATTATTATAGTTTCATAACATAAAGGTGAAATTTGTTAAAGACTGGATGAAAACGAGTAAAGATGTATCTTTGATTAATGTTGGGGCGTCCTACGTGGCTCAGTGGTAAAATGTAGAACTCGTGACCTGGAGGCCCCAGATTCGAGCCCGACTTGATCCACTGGGCCTTTCGTGGGAGTGTCCTAGGGCAAGACACTTCAGAGCCCTTGCCTAGTACTGGTGGAACCCAGGAAATACATGAATATGTGAGCTGTCGCCTTGGTATGACTGAAATAATGTTTAAAGCGGCGTAAAACACCATTCTGTCAATCAATAAATGTTTGTGAGTACAGACACAAGGCTTTAAAGTCGTTCATTGTTATTCGGCGTACCTGAATGTGCTGGCTTTTGACCTACCTTTTGGTATTGATAACAAATGAATAATTAGAAATCTGTGATTGGTAAAAATTGTAGACATGTTTATTCTAAGGGCCCCTGTGGTAAAAAATGTAGACGTGTTTATTCTAAGGGCCCCTGTCTATTTGCTGGCAAGTTCACGCCGTCTGTCTTTTTTAAAAGATATTTCTTGTTTTTCAGGTCAGATAGAGCAACAGATATGGTATGAATGTTTAGTTGAAGATTTGTTCGAGTCTTCCAAATACAGTCCACTCGTGAGACCAGTTCGTCACATCAATGATACAATAACCATTGACTTCAGTATACAGCTAAGTCAGATAATAAGCGTGGTACGTAGATATCCGAGTGCGTATTCACCACCCATTCTTAAGAATATTATTTGTTTAATTATCCGACATTTTCTACATTTGAAAGTAACACAAGGTCTGATTAGCCAATCAGAAGTTGTGTTACTTTCCAATGTAGAAAATCTTGAAGGGAATGGTTGGAGAATACGATCTTGTTTTTCCTTACTTTCCACTGTTATAGAAGATAATTTACTTGCTCCATTTTTGTTTAACGAAAAAAAGAAACAAACAATTGAGCAATGCTCTGACAAAAGGGAGCTTAATACATCTCAATTATCCATGGTACAAAGCAAGCCATCACATACTTATGGATCCAGTATATACACTTTTTGTAACAAACGACTTAATTATGAGGTGGAATGTTCCTTGGACATACAGAAAATCGACCAACAGAGAAAAGTTTCGGCCCAGGTCAGCCTGCGCGGAATGCGCAGGCTGACCTGGGTCGATACTTTTCGCAGATGCATTAAGGCTCCCTTCCACAGAGTATGACTCAAATGTCAATGTCGACCTGATATGACTGAAGTCTAGGACCTTATGGTTCTCATCAGCAATTTGAAAAGGGCATTCAATACCCAAAATAAAGTATGTACTTAAATAAACAATGAATAAATAAACCAATAAATAAATAGACGTAAACCAATACAATAATTACTTAGAAAAGGAAAAAATCTTGGAGTGTTCAGTCTCTGGGATCCTTTTCCGCAAACTGTCATGTCCATGTTAAGTAATTTTTCCTTTGACACATGGATCAAAAGCTCCTTTATCTATGTATGTCGTTTATTTCATTTGTTCTGAGTTTAGGGCTCTGAAGTGTCTTGCCAAAGGACACTCCCACAAAAAACAACTAGTGCTTACGATGAAGCTAGAACCGGGGCCTCCACTTTACGTTTTCTACATTTCACCGCTGAGCCAAGCAGGACTAGATATATTCCAAATGGGCCTATTCCAGAAATAACTATGAGTGACACAAGAAGGAAAGGAAAATAAATGTTAAAAATGATACAGAAAGTGTTGTTGGAAGAAATGTAGTTGTTACATGTCTCAAGCGATCGCTCCTTTTCTCGCAATTGTTTCTGAAGTTTTCTACTCCTGAGACGTATTTATAAGCTGTAATTGTGTCACAGCGGTCAGAATACTGTTGCAGAGAGGGGAGGGGGAAAAGACGCGGATCGATATATTCTGGAAGGAAATGGCGCGGTACAGAATTCTCGTATAGATTTTTCCTTTTACTTGTTAATCTGATTTTCTACCGCTAACATCATTCTGTTCTCGGCCGTTCAGACGCAACGCATTTGAATGTATAATTGAGACATGTTCTGGCAAAAGGGGGCTTAATGCATCTCCGTGATCCATTATACCACGCAAGTCATTACATAATTATGGGTCCTTAAAATCCATTTTGTCTAAGAATCAACTAGTTCTGAAGGTAGAATTCAGAATGCAGAAAATTGACTAAAAGCAAGAAGTTTCGACCCATGTCAGCCTGCGCGGACTGCGCAGGCTGATATGGGTCGATACTTTTTGCAGATGCATTAAGGCCCTTTTTCACAGAACGTGACTCAATTATATTCCCCTCCCCCCTTTTTTTCTCCCACGAACAATCAATAATGATAGTAATAATGGTGAAATGGAACACCGTACGAAATACTTGATGATAAAAAAATTATGATAATGCACCTTTTGAATTCAATCATTTTAATTGTAAAATTTATCACACACACTATACAGTGTTTTACATTATATGACTGTCTACCTCTGTTGGATGTTTCGAGGGATTGATGAGATGATGATGATGATGATGATGATGATGATCAGGTAGTATCGAAATACGATGATGATAACGATGGTGATTCTATGTTACACGACTCATGTATGTGTATATTTTTCGTTAAGCCTTATATGTGTATTATGGGTCAGTGGCCTTTATTAGCTTTTGCGATCGTGCTGTGTCCGTTGTCCGTCGTGCGTCGTGCGTCGTCCGTCGTGCATCGTCCGTCGTGCGTCGTCAACTTCTACCTTGTGTACGCTCTAGAGGCCACATTTTCAGTCCGATACTCATGCAACTCGGTCAGAATGTTTGTCTTGATAATATCTCGGATGAATTTGAAAATGGGTCATGTCAGGTCAAAAACTAGGTCACTAGGTCAAATCTCAGGAAAAAGTTGTGTACGCTCTAGAGGCCACATTTTCAGTCCAGAACTCTTGAAAGCTTGTCAGAATGTTTGTCTTGATAATATCTCGGACGATTCGAAAATGGGTCATGTCGGGTCAAAAACTAGGTCACTAGGTAAAATCTTAGAAAAACCTTGTGTACGCTCTAGAGGCCACATTTTCATTGTAATACTCTTGAAAGTTAATCACAATGTTTGTCTTGATGATATCTTAGAGTAGTTCGAACATGGGTCATATCGGGTCAAAAACTAGGTCACTAGGTCAAATCTTAGAAAAATCTTGTGTACGTTCTAGAGGCCACATTTTCAGTGCAATACTCTTGGAACTTGGTCAGAATATTTGTTTTTATGATATCTCGGACGAACTTGAAAATGGGTCATGTCAGGTCAAAAACTAGGTCACTAGGTCAAATTTTAGAAAAACCATGTGTACACTTTAGAGGCCACATTTTCAGTCCAATACTCTTGAAATTTGGTCAGAATGTTTGTCTTGATGATATTTTAGACTAGTTTAAAAATAGGTCATCAGGTTTAATCTCAGAAGAACCTTCTGTACACCCTACAGGCCACATTTTCTCTCATACACTCATGAAAGGTGGTCAGAATGTTTGTCTGGATAATTTCTACATGTTTGAAAATAGACAATATTGAACTTAAAAGTAGGTCACTGAGACAAATTCTAGAAAAAGCTTGTGTACACTCTAAAGGCCATATTTTAAGTCCAATATTAATGAGCGTTTGGCAGAATGTTTGTCATAATATCTCGGAAGAGACTGGAAATGGGTTATGTATGATCAAAAGGCTCAGGTGAGCGACTTCAGGGCCATCATGGCCCTCTTGTTTACATTAGATGATTCGATTTGATTGATTTGACTTACATTACTGTTACTGCGTGTTTTCTGTGTCCCTGTTGATTGTCTATCTTTGTGTATATTTTAACCCGCAAGCTGCTAAATAATCTAAACTAAATACACTGCTCAAAAAAATTAAAGAAACACGTTTCCTCGATTTTGGTCACAAGACAATTCTTTCAGTAGAATACAATGAAAATAATTTTCTGTTCGTAAGTGCTTTCAGTCTTAACGCTACCCGTATAACTCTGAAGAGGCAAAACGATTTGGTTTGCAAAAGCCATCTTTTTGAGACTTTTAAGAAAACCGGAGATGTCATTTTTTTTAATTCTCGTTTTCTTCTTTCATATGATTTGACAAAAATATCAACAAAATGTTGGAAAAATATGTGTTGTTAAACAAAAGAACTAGGAAAACCAATTTCTTTATTATTTTCTTAATATGGCTTATCAGCATTTAAAAACAAACAAGAAAAGAATTTAGCCATTTTGTTTGGTAAGAATGTAAATTTATGGTTTAACAACATAAAGCCGGAGTGTTTAGCAAAATGAAAAAAATGAATTTCGGTATTTGTGTGTTCCTCTAATTCTTTTGAGCAGTGTATTTCCAGCCAATAGTGAAAACTCATAGTTTACGATTTAAAAATTTTGCTCGTCGGGCAAATCGCACAAGGATGTTTTCTGGTACTTATTGCTCTCAGACAGAGAGTAATTGTGTTGATTAATGATAAACTGGTCTCCGAATTTGTATTTGAGCTATGCTGTGTGAAAAGGGGGTTTAATGCATCTGCAAAAAGTATCGACCCAGGTCAGCCTGCGCAGTTCGAGCAGGCTGACCTGGGTCGAAACTTTTTGCTATTGGTCAGTTTTCTGTCAGTCCAAGGACTTTATGATTCAGTTGGCTGTTAGACAAAATGGGTTTTATGGTTCCATAATTAAATCTAGGTAACGACTTTCTTGGTGTAATAGATCACGGAGATGGATGAAAATCCCATTTCCCAGAGTGCTTCCCATTTCTAATTCTTTAAGAACTAGATGTAACGTATCTTGTATGTCTTGGACTCGAGTTGAATCTTTAACTCTTTTCAATGCCAAGTAAATAATTTACATTTTTTCATTGGCTATAAATATAGTTCCACTGCAAGATGAAGAGACAGTTTGGCCTTAATCTAAAATAAAGTAGTGGACAGTGTAGATAAGAGATCAGACTGCACGTTCTGTGCAGTCTGATCTTGATCTACACTGTCCACAAAAGCTTCTGGTGTCGTCAACAGTAAGGAAATAGTTTATTTCAGGTCATATCGAAAAGAATTAGGGAATACAAAAAAACAAAAAACAAAAAAAGAACAAGCTTTCTGTTTAAGAAGTTTATTTTCCAATTTCTCTTTACAGGATGAAAAGAATCAGATTATGAAAACAAATGTCTGGTTACAAATGGTGAGTTTTAATCCTTTTCCTGGAATAAAACTGAAAGAAAAGTTTTAAGGATAGGGCACCCTAATGGCAGTCGTGTAACGTCGCCTTTCCTCGCCAAAAAAAAAAACGTATTGATTCACCTGAGACTCGGATAATCCGTAATCGTTCGGCCGATAGACACTGATCCCCGCCTCGATTACGGATTACCCGACGGTCTTAGCCGAATCCGTACGTTTTTGGCGATGAAAGGCGATGTTACACGAATGTTACATGAATCCCATTAGGGTGCCCTATCCTTAACCCTTTTCCTGCTTAATAACTGAAACGAAAGTTTTTAACCCTTTACCACACAATTCCGAGTTTGAATGACCTCGTCAAGGAAGTCTTGAAAACATTGTGGATAAAGGAGAAAATGCTGGTGACCAGCATTTTGTCCTTTTTCTACACTATTTTCTTCCCTTTCAGAGTCAGACCGAGCTCCGGTATCTCAGTCGGTAGTGTAAAGGACTTGAGAACAGGAGGTCGCTGGTTCGATCCCCGGCTCGGTCAATTTCTTTCCGAGGATTGAGGATAGTCATTGCGACAGGATTCATTCCTCTCTCACCGCTGACCATTGTTTCGACGATGGTTATGTGGGAAAGCAGCCAGTGGGTTGGAAAGAATATTGTGCGAAGTACTGGTAAAAGAAAAATCCAGGAAAGCGTGGATAGGTGCACTGGCCCCCGTGATATAACTGTAATGTTGAAAACGGCGTTAAACACCAAACAATCAATCAATTAATCAATCAATCAATCATTTAAGCCGATAGTTAAAATCCAAATTTTGCTATTTCAAAAGTTTTTTTTTTTTCGGGGGGGGTGGGGTATGTCCTTATCGGACAATGTAGATCAAAGATCAGACTGCACGTTCTGTGCAGTCTGATCTTGATCTACACTGTCCGCAAAAGGTCAGTGAGTCGCGCTTAGAAGCCTAATGGTTCACTGGGAACTTTCTGAACTGGAAGAATTAGACTATTGGAGAAAAATATGTGGTGTACATGCTGGCATTAAGTACAGAAATCGTTATGTCTTCCTAGCCTTATTGATTGTGTTCTTGGTGTTAGAAAAACTCAATTTATCCTGTCTCTTGGAATGGTTTCGACCCGATTGACTGATTGATTGTATGGTGTTTAACGCCGTTTTCAACATTATTTCAGTAATATCAGGACGGCCAGTGCACCTATCCATGTTTTCCTAGAGCTTCTTTTACCAGCACTCCACACAATATTCTTTCCAAACCACTGGTTGCTTTCCCATCTAACCATCATCGAAAAAATGATCAGCGGTGAGAGAGGAATGAACCCTGTCGCAATGACTATCATCAATCCTCGTAAAGAAATTGGCCGAGCCGGGGATCGAACCAGCGACCCCCTGTTCTTGAGTCCTGTACGCTACCGGCTGCACTACCGGGTCTCTACGATTTCGACCCGATAACAGTGTGCCGTATCACTCGTCGCACCAATTTTGATCCATGCTCTGGCAAAAAGGGGCTTAATGCATGTCCGTGTTACATTATACGAAGCAAGTCATCACATGATTAAGGATCTAGAATAGCCACTTTTTAAACCATCGACTTAATCATGAGGTAGAATGGTCCTTGGACATACAGAAAATAGACCAATAGCGAAAAGTTTCGGCCTTTGTCAGCGTGCGCGGACTGCACAGGCTGACCTGGGTCTATACTTTTTGCGGATGCATTAAGTCCCCCTTTCTCAGAGAATGACTCATTTGTATTTATATTTATCGATATTCTGCATATCCAAGGACCATTCTACCTCCAGATTCAATGCATTTTATGGATCAATAATTGTGCGATGACTTGCTTGGTATAAGTGTAGGACGGAGATGTATTAAATTCCCTTTCGCCAGAGCATGGCTCATATTATAGCGGTGACAGAGTTAACTGGAAAGATTTAGTTTCGAAGAAAGTTGCGGTTGAAATAGATCAATAAGTTTAAGATATACCTCACAAAATAGTGGACAGTGAAGATCCAGAATAAGTCTGCACATTCTTTGCAGTCTGATCCTGATTTTCACTGTCCACAAAAATACCTGTTAGTGGATAAAGAAATGAGTGGCCGTCAAAATATGAATTAATGTTAAAGATACATCTCTATAGTCAGAGAGAAAAAAACGCAGTTAAAACTTCATCGCGTGTATCATGATTCAGATATTGGTCAGCTGTGTTAACATAGGTAAATAGTCGATAAATATAGTATACGGAATAAGAAAACTCAAGGAATTTGTCCCCATTTAAAACCGGAAACGACAACAGCCATGGCTTGGAAGGCCTCCAAAGCATGAAATACATTTTCTATCCGTCGTAATCTGTGCGACCTTGAAGCCTTCAGTGCAACATTTGGGATGAAGACACAAGAATTATTATAGTTTCATAAAATAAGGAAGATATTGGTTAAAAACTGGCTAAAAACTGGCTGCAAACTGCCTGAAAACGAGTAAAAGCAAGCTGTATCTTTAACATTTTGAAGCGCTCTGCATTGCTTAGTGAACAGGCGCTGTTAAAAGTGATGAAGCTAGTATTAAAACTGACAATGATATTCTATAGTTGTGTGTCCTACCGGCGGCTTAAACAAATTTTACATATGAAATGTACAAAAGTCGTTTTTAACGGTATGGAAAAACTTTGGATAAGGAGCAATGCTCATTATAAGCATTTTCTCTCTTCCTCACAGTATATCTCATCTCAGAGCTGTCAGATGAGGGAACGTAAAAAGTCATTTTTCAAGAACAAGAAATATCTAAAAATAAAAAAAAGACGTCGTAAATTTCCCCGCAAATAAGCTTGCAGGTGCCCGCAGAATAAACATATCCGCATTTTTGACCAATCGCAAATTTGTATTTGTTCATTCGAATATAAGAATACCAAGAAGTAGGTTAAAAGGCAGCACATTTAGCTACGCGGAATAATTGGTAAAAATGCCTTGTATAAACTGTCAGTTATTCATCAAAAGTATCATGTATGTTTCAGTACTGGAAGGACTATCAACTACGTTGGGATCCCAAAGACTACGGTGATATTGCAGCTCTGAGAATAAGACCGGAGAAGACATGGACCCCAGATATCGTTCTCTTCAACAAGTAAGGGCGCGTTAATTCTTCGCCAAACGACAAAAGTTTAGAATAGACCAATACCAAAGCACTTGCAGACGACAAAATAAACATAACTCAAAAAATGAAATTCATTTTGGTAAAGGGTAGAAAATTTTGTGGGAAAAAGAGAAAATGCTAGTTACAAGCATTTTTCCTTTCCCCACAGTCTTTTCAAAGGGCTTTTTCTTCAAGGTCGTTAAACTCGTCATTGTGTGGAAAAGATTAAATTAAAAACCCAATTATATGTGAGCACCACGATGTTTCAAAAGGCAAGACTACGTACAAAACACAAGTAAGAAAAATGATGACGATATAAGACATATACACAATTATCAGTACTCGCCGTTTCCCCTGATGGTTGTTATCAAAGCGGAAAGAATAGATTATTTCTTAAAATGAATGAATATGATTACATAGTTTATCGTTTGTTTTCGTTCTTAGACGAATACACGTGGTTGAAACGAGCCATCCCTTCGTCATGTAAACAAATTGTGACATGTCAAAGGCCATATTTTGTAACTTTAAAATAATAAACAAACGGTCGTTTGAAGCAACTAATGCTCATTTACTTTTGCCACAAATCGTAAAATGAATTGCTACTTACCTTGAAGTTGTTTAAATTCATGTTTAAATGAAAATACATCGAACATCTATAGCAGTGACTTCATGCACCAAACTTCACGTTGTGCACAGTTTTCAATGACGTCAGTTTTCAGTATGTTGGGGCACTCAGATGGGAAACTCGATTCGTGAGAATCAGGGATATTTCATTTGAATTCACATTGGAATGGTGAAATAAATTCGATGTCCAGTCAGGTGGCAGGGCACTTTGCCACAACCGTGAACAAGTTTCTAAGTGCCCTGCCACATGACCGGACAATTAATAATGTATAGAGTGACGGTAACGTCAATTAAATACATCCCTATAATCCAGCAATCGATACGTTCGCCTGCCGTCACATCGTTAGTAAAGTAATACCGTAAGCGGTGATAAACAACCAACAAAAATCCATTTATATTTCAGCGCTGACGGTAACTACGAGGTATCTTACAGATCTAACGTGATTGTATACCATGACGGCAACGTCAACTGGATACCGCCTGCCATTTATAAAAGCTCCTGCACGATAGATGTTGAGGTAAACTTGGATTTCTTGACTAATCTGGGTCCGTATCCACCAGCCTTTCCTTATAACATTCCTAGTCATACTCTCAAGAATTTTCTAATTTTTGAAACTGACACAACTTACGAAATTGTTTTACATTCTAAATCTAGATTAAGATGAAGAAATTATTTTCTTGAAAATGGTTGGTTAATACAGATCCTGATTTCAGTACTTAATCTACATTCTAAGACTAGTCAGCTAAATGACTGGGATATTCTGTCACAGCTAACCCTTCACCTCACAACCCGTGTCTTATCGACCCTGACGTAGAAGCTCCTTAGAAACATTGTGGGAAAAGAAGAAAATGCTGGTAACCAGCATTTTCTCCTTTTCCCACAATGTTTTCTATTCTCAACCCTATTCAAGGAGAAATACTATCATTTGAGAACGATTTGAATTGCCGTCTGTAAATTCCTTTAATATTGACCAATCAAAATTTTTATCGTGTGGTGAAGGGTTAATAAGATTGTCTGTCAAGGAATGAAGAGTTTTTGTGATTACGAGGCCTCGTTTCATACTCACCAACCATTCTTAAGGATAGAGCACCCTAATGGGATTTGTGTAACATCGCCTTTCATCGCCAAATCATACAGATTCAGCTAAGATTTGGGTAATCCGAAATCGATGCGGGGAAGCAGCGTCTATCGGCCGATCGATTACGGATTACCCGAGTCTTAGCCGAATCTGTACGTTTTTCCAGCGATGAAAGGCGATGTTACATGAATCCAATTAGGGTGCCCTACCCTTAAGAACATTCTTAGTGTTATTCTCCAGAATTTTTTAACTTCGAAAATAACACATTGGTTTAGCCAATCAGAAGTTGTATTATTTTCAGATTTATAAAATCTTGGAAAATAAGACTATGAACGTTTTTAAGAACGGTTGGTGATTACCAACCCTTTTCTTCATTCAGTGACATATGTCAGTGATGACTGTTGATTCTAACAGAAGGATTGTTGTGGCAAAGCACATGTTCACTAGGAAATAATAACCTCTCTCGCACTTTATGTTGCTAAATTAAAATAATCAAAGGACCGAAGCATCCTGTAGGTTTCACTTTCTAACTTTAATGAATATGATCAAGATTTTAATTAAATGTTATTGGGGAAAAAAGAAGATTTCATTAACGTGTCGGTTGATTCTGTTCTAGATCTACTCTCTTTACGAGACTCATCAGAAGTTTCTAAACGCTTTAGCGATGATTATTGAGAGATCACAAGTACAGATAAAGATTGATTTATGGTGTTTTACGCCCCTTTTAACATTACTTCAGCCACATCACGGTGACAGCTCACATATTAATGTATTTCCTGGCTTTCACCAGTGCTAGGCTAGGGCTCTGAAGTGTCTTGCCCAAGGACACGACCACAAAAAAAGCACTACTTCCAGTGAAGCTAGAATCCGGGGCCTCCAGGTTATGAGTCCTACACTTTAACCACTGAGCCAAACACGACCCACTAAAAGAAAGAACATGTTCGACAGTATACTTGAGCCTTTAACCGAATTAAACATGGCATATACTTGCAATGCTTAAAGTTCGTCTATAGATAATCTTTATTCAACGGGATGACCGTTAACTCCGTTTGGTTTTCTGTTCCAGTTCTTTCCATTTGACGAACAACATTGCCATATGAAATTCGGTTCTTGGACATTCCGAGAGAATCAACTCAACTTCACATTCTTTAGAAATATGAATTCTCTTGACGTGACGGACTATTTAAAAAGCGGAACCTGGGATATTCTCGATAGTCCCGCGAGAATCACACGTGAGCAACATCCGGGTACTGGCGAAATGAAAACAATGGTTATATTTAAATTCAAACTGCGGAGGAAGACACTGTTTTACACTGTGAACTTAATCATACCGTGTGTGCTCATTAGTTTTGTCACACTATGTGTTTTCGCGCTCCCCGCGGACGCTGGTGAAAAGATTACATTGTGTATATCAATTTTACTGGCCTTGGTTGTGTTTTTGTTATTGATTTCAAAGATTCTTCCGCCATCGGTGACGATTCCTCTGGTCGCAAAATATCTTCTGTTTACGTTCGTGATGAACATAGCCGCCATATGTTTGACAGTTATTGTGATCAATCGGAATTACAGGACTCCTCGAACACATCAAATGCCTTATTGGGTTCGTCTTGTCTTTCTCTATTATCTACCTAAATTACTGTTTATGGAGCGTCCAGACCACGAGGAGCGGTGGAGAGCGCCTGAAGACGAGGACGAATCACGCCCGTATACGTCATCGTTAATGTATACGTCACAAGTAGCAGATATTTCGAGTTTAAGTCCAACGCGCAGGCGTCAAGTCGAGGGGGAGGAGTCAGTGGAGTACAGTGACGTGCATCATCCAAACTGTCGTTTGACGCCTTCCCCGGGACTTGAGCGAAGAAATCCACGTGTGATCACCTATGATGACTCACATTTTATGCAACAATTGTCCCCTGATATTGTGAAGGCAGCTGAGGCTTTAAGATTCATAAGTAGGCATCTGAAAAATGAGAATGACTACAATACGGTAAGTTGCCACCATTTCAATGTGAATCGAAAAATCATGTGTACATCTACAGATGTCTTGTGTAAAACTGAAAGAGTATAACAATAACTTTAATATACATATATTACTGGGGATACCTGAGAATTGATTGATTGATTGATTGAATGGTGTTTTACGTTGCTTTCATCATTATTTCATTCATATCATGGCGACAGCTCACATGTTTATGTATTTCCTGGGTTTTACCAGTACTAGGCTAGGGCTCTGATGTGTCTTGCCCTAGGACACTCCCACGAAAAACCCAGTGGATCCAGTGTGGCTCGAACCCGTGACCTCCAGGTTACGAGTCCCACACTTTACCACTGAGCCACGTAAGACCCAGATACCTGAGAATAAACCTAACTTCAAGATCTTCTTGTTCTTATGTTTTACTTAACTTCTAATTCCTGTGTTTTCCATTTACTTGTGCTTCTTAAATAAAGTTTATTTAATATCATTTATCAAAATCGTCCGTAAATTTTACGGTTAGACATTCAAAAAACAATTGTTTTGGGCTTGAAACGACTTACGTATTGATCAGGTAATTTCAAAAATGTGCTGTCCAACCATTTGTTCTCTCGCACTCAGTACCTTTATCAACCCTTAGGCTGCTAAGCGCGACTCACTGACCTTATTGGGACAGTGTAAATCAAGATTAGGCTGATCTTGAATCTACACTGTCCGAAAAAGATATACCCCCCCCCGAAAGAAAATCACCTTTACAAAGTTGTAAAAAAGCAACATTTGGGTTTTTACTATCGACATGAAAGTTTTATGTGAAATCTTTAGCAGGATAAGGATTAAAATGAATCTGAGTAAAAAGAATGTCAATGTAGACAAGTTTTTGTGCTATTTTGGAGATCGGAAGAATTTTTGGGAACAGTGTATTTTATTCAGAATCTCTGAAGAATCTTTTCACTATTCAGGTACACCTCAATCTACATTTGCGCTCAACTTAGAGCACTATTCAGGTACACTACAATGTACATTTGCGCTTAAGTATGAGCACTATTCAGGTACACTACATTCTACATTTGCGCTCAAATTAGAGCACTATTCAGGCACACCTCAATCTACATTTGCGCTCAAGTTAGAGCACTATCCAGGTACACCTCAATCTACATTTGCGCTCACGTTCGAGCATTATTTAGGTACACTACAACCTACATTTGCGCTTAAGTTAGAGCACTATTCAGGTACACTACAATGTACATTTGCGGTTAAATTAGCGCTTTATTCAGGTACACTGCAATGTACATTTGTACTCAAGTTTAGCTTTATTCAGGTACACTAAAATGTACATTTGCGCTCAAGTTAGAGCACTATTCAGGTTCTCTACAATCTACATTTTCGATTAAGTTAGAGCACTAGTCAGGTACACTACAATGTACATTTGCGGTTAAGTTAGCGCTTTATTCAGGTACATACAATGTACATTTGCGCAGAAGATAGAGCACTATTCAGGTACACTACAATCTACATTTGCGCTCAAGTTAGAACAATATTCAGGTACACCTCAATCTACATTTACGCTCAAGTTAGAGCACTATTCAGGTACACTAGATTGTACATTTACGCTCAAGTTAAAGCAATAATCAGGTACACTACGATCACATTTGCGCTGAAGATAGAGCACTATTCAGGTACACTACAATCTACATTAGCGCTCCAAGTTAGAGCACTATTCAGGTACACCACAATGTACGTTTGCGCTCAAGTTAAAGCGCTATTCAGGTACACTTCACTGTACGTTTGCGCTTAAGTTAGAGCACGCATTCATGGTTCTCTTTTAAAATAAGTTTCACAATTGTAACAGGAGATTACATGAACATTCAATCTTATATCTACATACAATTTCAGGTCCTTGATGACTGGAAGTACGTAGCACGTGTAATAGACCGACTTTTATTGTACATATTTCTCATAGTGACCGTGGCGGGCACTGCCGGGTTACTGATGCAAGCTCCGCATATACTTCAGTACGTAGATCAGGACGAGATTATTCAAGACATTATCCAAAAATGGAACAAACATTGAACACGTTCATGACATCCAGGTTAGTAACGACCAACCTTTGAACGTGGAACCGAATGGAGTGTTCGAATATCAGAATTGTACTCAGGTTTTTTTATCCTGACGAGAGGATGAAGTGACGAGGTGATGTCATTTTACACCGGAAAAGGAGCCCCTGATATTATATACGAGTGTTAATTGGTGTCAGTATGAAGAAGTGATGCAACTTTATGAAAGGAAATATTTACCCTTATCTAGCTAAATAAGTGAAATTAAACTTTTAAGCCAATGGTGAAAACCAAGATTTTCCTATTTCAAAGGTATTTTTTTTTTTGTGGAAAAATATCTCCGTATCGGACTGTGTAGATCCAAGATCAGACTGCACGTTCTGTGCAGCTTGAAAGGTTTCAGTCCACTTATTTAGCAGGATAAGAGTTAAAAAGCTTTAACCCTTAGGCTGCTAAGTGCGACTTACTGACCTTGTGCGGACAGTGTAGATCAAGATCAGACTGCACGTTCTGTGCAGTCTGATCTTGATCTACACTGTCCGCAAAAGGTCAGCGAGTCTCGCTTAGCAGCCTACGGGTTAACGTTCCTTCACGACTTACCTCCACATGAGTACTTTTGTTAGATATGATTTACTTGAATATACACCATCTGGTTTTAGATTTCAGTGAAGCACAATTACCTCAATATTAAAGTCGTAAAGTAAGGCTTTTTTACAACTCTTAATAAGAGTGTATTAGATTGATGGTGTAAATATGTACTGTGCATGCAGAGTTTTTTGGACACCAGAAAGATGGAAGAGGCAGTTTGTTGGTGAAACAGGATTTTCTGATTGATGACATCATACTGAACTGATTAACAATTTGAAAAATAAGGAGGGAAGAAACTTATATAAATAGACGAGTAAAGTCATGAAGTAGAGATGAAAGAACAAACTATATACTGTATAAGCAATCACACACAAAACATAAGTACTTATTATACTGCAAAGAAATTTCTCGCGATCTGATTGGATAATATGCTCCGAACATATATTCATGTACACTGGCAAAATCCACGTAAAAGTAGTGTCTCTTTCGGGAGCCCCGTATATATAACTTCACTTTCAACACAACATCCAAAATGGTGGAGTCGATCCATACGAGCCACACACAAGACAAATCCACTGAGTAGCCTGCATCATATTATTACTAGTTTCCCTTCATGGTTGTCATTAAAGGGGAAAGAATGGATTATTTTTGAAAATGAATGAATATAATTATATAATTATGTTATCGTTTTTTCGTCATTCTAAAACAAATGCACAGGGTCAAAACGAGCCACCTCTTCGTCGGGTAAGCAAACTATGAAGTGTCAAAACTCATACATTGTAACGTTAAAAGAACAAGTTGGCTTCTTTACAAAACAAGCCAGGAGAGGTCAGCATCATTGTTTTCAAATAGTTTATTGGCTTTTAATTTCAATTTACTTTGGTACATGTAAACAAACAAATAAAAAAGCCGCCACGTAGAACCTCATATGCTTTACATGACGGTCATTTGACCTTCTTGCCGCGTTTTCAAGTCGCATGATCTTGTCCAGCGGTCTTCTTTCTCCATTTTAATGAAATTCTTCTTATTTTTTCTTCTGCTTAGATTTATTTGCTTAATGAAAAATTACAATTATTTGAGAGGTCATTTGCAGCCATGGCAAATTAATATAACAAATATTTTCTGAAATTCGTCATATAAAAATAAACCACGTCTATTTCCTCTTTCGGTATTTTGATTTCGCTTTATTTACAAAACCATGACGAAACAGACTGTATATCAGAACAATTTCGCAAGAAAAATGGATTTAGACAGCAAATTCTGTGGCAGTCTGCCTTTTAAACTCACCACTATTGGAGAGGTCTGATGACCTCTCCAATAATCTAATGGACGTTAGAGGCAACTAATGGTCCGATACTTTTGCCAGTAAATCATTAAACTGCATAGTTACTTACCTTGAAGTTGTTTAAATCCATGTTTAAATGAAAATAAGTTGAATGCTTATCGCAGTGATATCATTAAGTTCATTCACCAAACTGCACATTGTACCAAGGTTTCAGTGACATCATTTTCTCAGTGACGTCAGTTACATTAAATTGGGGCACTCAGAAGGGAAATTCTATTTCGTCAGCGCACTTAATTCTTGAGACCATAAAACAGGGAACTTTCGCTGAATACAGGTTTGAATGGTAAGACTTTGAAGTGTAATAAATTCTTTGTATGGTCATATAGCAGTGAACTTGAAAACTTGGAGTCTTGGGCTCGGGGCGACATGATTCGCCACAGCCGTGAACGAGTTCCCAAGTTCCCTAACACATGACCGTAAAAGTAACTATTTATTTCATGCTGTTCTAGGTTGGTATTCACCAACCATTCTTTGGAACATATTTAACTTATCCTTAAGAATTTTAGAGTAAGAAAGCTTCTGATTGACTAAACCAAATGGTTTAGCCAATCAGAAGCTTTGTTATTTTCTAAATCTATAATTAGACCAAGAATGTTGGTGAATACGAACCCTGATTTTGCTGTCAAAATTCGACGACAAGTGGTGCGTGACGTCACTCTTTGACGTCATAAGTAACAAGCAAGACATGAGATGTTGTTTTCAGTGAGAAATTATGGATATTTTTAGTTCTAGATAGTGTCAGTTTTGATTGGACTGTGGTAAGGGAGAGAATTACTAAGGGGGATTACTGCTGGATGGGATTTATAAGAAAAAGAGAGATTTGAATCCTGTACCATCACCTTTTTTAAGGCAAAAACAGCAGATGACCTTGAAAAGGTTTTTGTGGAATGCGTGAAGGTTAACCCTTTACCACACAACTCTGATCTTTAACGATCCTTATGAAAAAAGGCTTTTGAAAACATTGTTGGAAATGGAGAAAATGCTGGTATCCAGCATTTTCTCCTTTTTCCACAATGTTTTCCACCCATTTACAGAGAAATCCCATAATTTGAGCCAAATTTAGTTCCTCGTCTGAAAATGGTTTCAAAGTGGTCCAGACTAAAATTTTGTCAAGTGGAAAAGTTAAGTACATGCATACACTGTGACTAAAGATATTTACCGTTACGAGCATTATCTCCTCTCACCATAATGTTTTCGAATTAGTTTGATGCAAGACAAAAGAATCGTCTGCTGGTGGTAATTTGTTACAAACACATAGGTATATCTTAAACGAAACGGAAGTTGACATTTTTGTACATGTACAACAGAAGTAATGTACGGAAGTGTATGGGAGAAATAGTTTTTTATAGATCTAGTTTTTTTTTACATGTACAACAGAAGTAATGTACGGAGGTGTATGGGAGAAATAATTTGGGTTTTTTTTACATATATAACATAGTCCTCGTATATAATGTAGATTATGTTTTTTTTTTTTCTTCAGTTAAATATGTACACACCTTACTGTTTATCCTTACACGGTTGACACATTTTGACGGTTACAAGTGATTTTAAGCTGGCTTTCGAACTAATGTTTGCGTCATTGGGCCACAAGAATTAAGCAAATCATTGCAAATTGCATAATTTGCGCATTTCGTGTAAGTGAAGCACAGGCAAAGTATTTAAATAGAGGAAAACAAAAATCTTTCACTCTGTGAAAAACAGCGTCGGAAAAGGAATAGTTGCTTGTGAAAAGCACTTATAATTGAGCTGTGCTCTGTGAAAAGAGGGTTTAATGCCTCTTCAAAAAAATATCGACCCAGGTGAACCTGCGCAGCACGCTCAGGCTGACCTGGGTCGAAAGTTTTGGCTTTAGTTAAATTTTCTGCTTGTTAAATGATCAGTGTACTTCATGAAGCAGCCGGTTGTTAGACAGAATGGATTTTAAGGGTCCATTATTATGTGATGACTTACTTGGAATGATGCAATTATTTCACTTTCTTCAATGCTTTATGTCTGGTTTCCAACATTGGCAGAGTAACAAGATTGTATTTGTGTTGTATTTAATTAACGAATGAAATTAAGTCATTTCCGACGTCGTCTTTTTACTGTACCACATTAGGTTCTGAAACACTACAAGGGCGCCGCCATGTTTAAGATCATGTGATTGGAGTATTTCAAAACGGAAATCCCCTTGATGCAGACTGTGAGGTTAGATGTAGGTATGGAATCGGCGGAGTTGTGACGAGTTCCGAGGGATTTGATCAATGGATTACCCTAGGTTTACCGAATGGTATTGATCATGTCAGACGATTATAAACGGAGATTGCCGAGAGTAGTTTACGTAGATTGTACTTCTGCACCAGAGATTACTTATTCCACGTGTTTGATGTGTTCATTTTAACATGTTTGTATCACCATTTGTTGTAAATATGTGTTGAATATTACTCTTCCATTTCGGTTGTAAATAGAATTTACTAAGTATATCAAGTTGTATTCATTATCATTCCTATTTCTTTACCCAACGACTAAATTTTCAGACTGATCCATATCGAAAGCATTTGCAGATGACAGATTAAATTTAACTCAAAACCTGAAATCTTCATTTGAAAGGGTAGTAAACATTGTGGAGAAAGGAGAAAATGCTGGTTACCCGGGACTGTGTGGTAACGGGTTAGCTGACTGAGATATAACAGATTGATGAGGAAATCATCCAGTTGAGATATACCGGGGAAATTTTCAATAAAATCAATAAATTCGATAACATGTATTGCGATTTCAACAAATTAGTTAGAACTATTTGGCGTTGACTAATTTAATAAGGATCCACACTGACTTGGTTATGCGAACAGTCGAACGAAAGATTAAAAAAAAACCCGGTCGTTGAAAAATAAGATAAGCCATGCTCTCTGAAAAAGGGGGGGGGGGGTTTAGCGCATCTACTAAAAGTAGCGACTCAGGTCAGCCTGTGTAGTCTGCGCAGGCTGATCTACGTCGAAACTTTTTGCTTTCGGTGAATTTTCTGCAAGTCAAATGACCAGCCTATCCCATGATTCAGTCGGTTGTTAGACAAAATGGATTTTAAGGATCTATAATTATGTGATAACTTACTTGGTATAAAACATCACAGAGATGCATTAAGCCCCCTTTGCCAGAGCATGGCTCAAACTGACGTGTATTGGGTATGGCTAATCCTTTGGTTGCTTGGAGCACAGGCCTTTGAAGTTCCATTGATCCATCAGAGAATACTAAAATTTTCCTTGGTCGATCATTGCATCGCCTGTATGTATTACGGAATAGTGAAATTTTCAACACCGTTACTATAAATAGCACAGTGTTGATTTCCTCTTTATCCTATATAGGATAAAGAGGGAATCGTCATTGTGCTATTTATAGTTACGGTGTCCGATAATGAAAAAATTTTTATCCCATGATAGACCAATGAATAATTCTTTATACCGTGAAAGACCAATGGAATTTCAGAGGCCTATGCTTGGAGCGACCCACGGCGTTTGTTCGGACGACGTAAATTAGGATCAAATTCAACAAAACATTCAGTCTAAGTTTTAATCTATACCGTCCACTACGAAAACTAAATAAAATCGCAAAATTTCGGACGCAGCGATTTGCAACAAATGTTATGTTAAGCAGTTTAACTCTTTACCAAACGACAAAAAATTAGATTCAACCAAATTGAGAGCATTTGCAGACGACACTGAACTTTTATTTCATTTAAATGATGTGATTTGCCATTGGAAGGGTTGAAAACATTGTGGGAAAAGGAGAAAATGCCCGTTACCAGCATTTTCTCCTTTTCTCACTGTGTTTCCAAAAGCTTTCTTTCAAAGGGTCGTTAAATATCGGGAAAATGTGGTAAAAGATTATACGTTTAGGTCGCTCTTTTACAAACGAGAAAATTTCCAACCAGGGGAGAGAACTTGACTTAATCAGCGACATTTGCTTTGTAAAATGGCTGATCCCCTTTCTAAGCAACCAATTGAAAATACTGTACTTATTCTTAACTCTAAGAGCAGACATATCAGATTGTTTGACATCTTCAGTCACAGCCAATCAGATGGCTTTTCTGTTATATTTCTTAAGAATTAGAACTGATGTCAGACCGAGCGGTGAAAGCGGTTCCAGATTTTGAGATACGCTAATTTTCTGACTTCTAGACTAAAGAAATAACATCAACTTCGTATGAATGAGTTTGAGATGCACGAACAATCAAGAAATCACTGACAATTGAGGAAATCCCTGTTGTTTGATAATCAGTGATGAAAATGACAGCTATTATTATTGATACTGTTCTTCCTAGAAAAAGAAAGAAAGAAAGAAAGAAAGAAAGAAAGAAAAAAGAAAGAAAGAAAAAGAAAAAGAAAAACGGAAGAAAGGTAGAAGAGAAAGAAAGATAGAAAGAAAGAAAGAGAGAGAGAAAGAAAGAAAGAAAGAAAGAAGGAAAAAAAAGGGGGGGAAGAAAAGAAAGAAAGAAGACAAATGGAAAGAAAAGAAGGAAAGAAAAAAAAAAATCAAAAGAAAAATAAATGAATGAATATAATAAATAAATAAATGAATAAATAAATGGAAGGAAACGCATGTAGAAGAAAGGTATTGAACGAGCTGGAAATCATGAAGACGATGTACCGGATGCACCAACCATTCTAAAGAATATTCTTAGTCTTATCCTCCACAATTTTCTAAATTTGAAAGTAACACAACTTCTTATTGGCTAAACCAAATGGTTTAGCCAATTAGAAGTTGTGTTGCTTTAAAATTTATTAAGTCTTTGCGAATAAAACTAAGAGCGTTCTCAAGAATGGTTGGTTAATACGGACCCAGGAGTCGATGATCAGAGAAACGTTCTGTTGAAGCATGGAGCCGATGATGATGACTTTGTAGGATTTAGGATCCCTCCGTGCTCTAGACATATATGGTATGGACCATCAGAGAGAAAGAATCGTATACAAAGAAATCCGGGTACAAGCCCCTAGCTCTTCTTCGAATAGACCTCCTTGGTTCTTTAACGTGCCCGGTGTAAAGCACCGATACACGCGAGGCTACCTCTGGGTTCCAAACCAGTTCACCTCTAGAAGGATGGGAAACACAAGGTGTCTCAGAAAGGTCCTGGTTAGGCCGGGTATCGAACCTCGGGCCTCAGGATTGATAGTCCAGCGCTTTCCACTGCACTACCGGTCCACCCTGAAGCATGGAGCCGTCACATAGGAAACAAAATTGAAAGAAACACGACAGAAACTTAACACGAGGACGAAGACATACGACTGCACCTTACATTGCTTTTCTGTCAAACAGATAGATAGATAGATAGATAGATAGATAGATAGATAGAGAGAGAGACAGACAGACAGAGAAAGAGAGAGAGAGACGGACAGAGGGAGAGAGAGTCAAACAGAGAGAGAGAGAGAGAGGGACAGACAGACAGACAGATCGACAGACACAGAGACAAACAAAGACAGAGAGAGAGAGAGAGAGAGAGACAGAGAGAAAGAAAGAGAGAGAGAGACAGAGAGAGACAGGGAGACAGAGACAGACAGAGAGAGAGAGAGACAGAGAGAGAGAGAGAGAGACAGACTGAGACAGAGAGACAGGGGCAGAGGCAGAGAGAGGGAGACAGAGACAGAGACAGAGGAGTGATAATGATGATGATTATAAAATGAGTATAGATTCCTTTCTTCATTCAGTTTATAATATTTTGGCAACTTATGAACATTCCGAACCGAATTAAAGCTTTCCTTGTAATTTCACAGAGCATTTGAATTTGAGCCACGCTCTGACAAAAGGAGGTCTAATGCATCTCCGTTATGCAGTATACCTAACAAGTCATCTCATAATTATGTCTCCATAAAGTTAATTTTGTCTGACAACCAACTGAACCTGGAGGTAGAGTGGTCCTTGGACATGCAGAAATGTTCACCAAAAGCAAAAAGTTTCGACTCGGGTCAGCCTGCGCGGACTGCGCAGGCTGACCTGGGTCGATACTTTTTGCAGATGCATTAAACCCCCATTTCATAGAACATGTATTTGTGTTAGTGCTCGACAGATCGAATGAATTGCCCATTATGTTGATTTATCAAACTGTCTATTTACATCAAGAAATCTTTCCGTTAATTGAATTAATTAAACAACATTCCCGCTTCAATAAAAAAGGTTTTTTTTTTTCGCATCTTAAAATTAGAAATCTGGCCGTAGGCACGCCATTTACTCAGTTCCAACAGAGACTGAATTGCCACAAAGGTCTTTGAACATATCTTCGTGAAATAAGGTTAATTCAAGATGAAATAAATGTTAATACATGGATGTACATTAAAGACACATCTTTACAGCCAGAGAGAAAACGTTGTCCAAAAACACCTAGTGTGTAGAATGGTTCAGTTATTGGTCAGCTGTGTAAATATGGATAAATACTCGATGAATATGGTGTACGGGATAACGAAACTCAAGGGATTCGCCGTTGATTTAAGGGTTACGACCCCTACCTCATCGATAAATATCGGTTAACATCGACTTTTTCGTAAAGGCTATTCGGCCTATCTCGACAGCTTCCGTCTTTTAATGTTAGAGTTAGGGGCCGTGGACCTTAAAACCGGAAACGACAACAGTGCTTCCTTTGATGGTCCAAAGATAATGAAATGCATTTTCTATCAGTCATAATCTGTGCCACATTGCAACCATCAGGGGCAACACTTGGCATGAATACATGAGGATGATTATAGTTTCATAAAGTAAGTTTGAAATGGGTTAAAAAAAAAACTGGCTGAAAAAGAGTAAAGGTGTATCTTTAAAAATCGTAGCAAGAGGAGAAATGCTTGTTAATACAGATTTCTTCCTTTGCCAAGGTGTTTTCAGACGCCTGCTTCAAAAATCTTTACCGAACAATCCTGTGCTTTAATGACCCTGAGAAAGAAAGGTTTTGAAAACAATGTGGGAAATGGAGAAAATGCTGGTAACCAGCATTTTCTTCTTTTCCCACAATGTTTTCTAACATTTCACAGATAAATCCCATGAGGACCAGTCTTATTTTTTTGTCCTGTGGTGAAGAGTTAAGGCCCATAATATTTTGCAGTAAGGACAAAGTAACAAAATATAGCTCTGTAAAAGCTAAGTTTTTCAGACTATTCCACAAAAAACAACGGACGGTATAGACAGGATCAGGCCACAGAGTCTCTGCAGTCTGATCTAACACACACCTTCCTCAAAAGTAGCCAGACTGCAACATGGTATTCTAAATCTTAATCAGAAATTTGAAAAAAACAAAAACTCATTACTACATAATCCTTTGTGTTTAACGACCATAACAAAGACGGCTTGTGAAACCATAGTGGGAAAAGGAGAAAATGCTAATTACCAGCATTTTCTCCTTTTCCCACTACGTTTCTTACCCCATCATTTGAACCAAATTTTGATTTTCGTCTGCAAATGCAAGGCTTTGACTTTGGACCAGTCTAAAATTTTGTCGTTTGGTAATGGGTTAAATGACAAGTATCAGTCTGGCTTGCATTCATGAAATACGGCAGATTACATCCGAAATTAATTGCTAGCAATTAAGGGAAGAAACTGCTGTAATCTTGTCTTTTATTCTATGGTGCCTCTTGGCGTTTAACCCTGTACCAAGGTTTACCGAGTTCTGAGACAAAGGGCTGTTTAAAACATTGTAAGGAAAAGGAGAAAATGCTGGTAACCAGCAATGTTTTCTACTCTTTCTCATTAAAATATTTAAAACTATATTTAGATAGATTGATTGTATGGTGTTTAACGCCGCTGTTTTCAACT
Organism: Hippopus hippopus; assembly: GCA_946811185.2. NCBI lineage: Eukaryota > Metazoa > Mollusca > Bivalvia > Cardiida > Cardiidae > Hippopus > Hippopus hippopus. The sequence goes on along the minus strand of OX328104.1, from coordinate 24,389,698 downwards.
TTATTTCAGTTCTATCGGCCAGTGCACCAATCCATGCTTTCCTAGAGCTTCTTTTACCAGTACTTCGCATAATATTCTTCCCAAGGTACTGGCTGCTTTCTTGAATAATCATTGTCGAAACAACAGTCAGCGGTGAGAGAGGAATGAATCCTGTTGCTTTCTAATTGAAATAATTCGAACTATATTTAGATTGATTCATTGTATGGCGTTTAAAGCCGTTTTCAATATTATTTCAGATATATCGCGGCGGCCAGTGCACCTATCAATGCCTTCCTTGAGTGTCTTTGTTTCATTTACCAGTAGTCCGCGTAATATTCTTCCCAAGCCACTGGCTGCTTTTGCAGATAATTATCAACGAGACAATGATCAGTGGTGAGATGGGACTGAATCCTGTCATAATGAATATCATCAATACTCGTGAAGAAATTCGCCGAGCATGGTATTCGAACTTGCAACCCCATATTCTCAAGTCCTGTGCATTACCGACTGCGCTACCGGTTCTATTTATAACTGCTTTCAAAGACGACCATAGCCACAGCTTTACTAACTGAAAATATCCAGCTCTCAAAGTAAAACTTAACTGGGAAGAAAGGATGATAGGTAAATAATGTTATGCAATAAATTTTCTTGTATTTACATACAACAATGTCTGTTTTAGCTCTTCAATTAAAGCTCTGTTGAAATGCGAGGTATAACAACATCCCGTACAAATAAACACCTTTCGCCAAACTAAACATCCCACGTGTCATTCCCCTCCGCCTGCTTCTAGTCTTACAGTAACCACATTCCTCTTTGCTGATTCTGTGCTACAAAATAACGAGTTTTAACGACCCTCTGGGAAAGGACCTTTTGAAAACATTGTGGGAAAAGAAGAAAATGCTGGTAACTAGCATTTTCTTCTTTTTCCAAAATGCTGTCTAAGACAATTGAGCCATGCTCTGTGAAAAGGGTGCTTAATGCATCTGCGGGAAGTATTGACTCAGGTCAGCCTGCGCAGTCCGTGCAGGCTGACCTGGTCGAAACTTTTCGCCATTGATCAATAATTTGTATGTCCGATGACCAGTTTACCTGATGATAAAGTTGGTTATTAAAAAAGTGGCTATTATGGATCCATAATCATGTGGTGGCTTGCTTGGTACCATGGATCACGGAGATGCATTAAGCCCCCTTTTGCCGGAGATGATTTCAGTAGCATTTATACCGTATGCCGTCTGCACATACTTTCAATATCGACCAGGCTGAAAGTTTGTCTTGCTGTTAAAAAGTGAACTCAGCCAAAAAAATTTGACTTGTCCAAATTGAAATCTTTTGCAAGATACTAATAAATATCTATGTTTAAAGGGAACAAAAAGTAGAAAATAATGCGGGAAAAGAAGAAAAAGCTTGTTACGAGTATTTTCTTCTTTTCCAACAATATTTTGTAGAGCCTTTACTCGGTGGGGTCGTTCTTAACACGAGATTATTTGGTTAAGGGTTGCCCCTATCCCTGCCAGAGGCATCATTGGAAGCCTTTGCCGAGGACATAAAACGAGATCAGATTGCACAAATTGTGCAGTTTAATCTTTGATCTAAACTATCCACAACTTTCATTTCAGCCATACTCTAGCAAAAAGAGTTTTGATGAATCTCCGTGATGCTCTTGATTAATCCACAGGCCTTTGAAGCTCTGTTGGTCTATCACGTTACAGTAAAATTGTCCTTGGTCGATCATCGAACACTTACAGCACATTGGTACATCGCCTGTATATCACGGAATATATACTCAAATTTTCATTATCGCCGTTTCTGTAGATAGCACATTGGCGACTCCCTTTATATCGTATATAGTAAGACAAGGTGTGCAACGAAATCCAAAAAAAAAATTGACCCCCGTCCCCTTTCATAGATAATATTTAACAGAAAATGGAAAAATAAACCTAGTTACCGGTGCAGATGGGTTCAAAAATGATTTTTCTTCTGTACTCTGACCCTCGAAAGTTCCAAATGGCTTTTGCCATCAAGCAATAACTCTCGTCTCATAGAAATTAAAAAGCTTCCATATTTTCCGGATCGCCATGCGCTGACGTCACATAATTCGTTGTGATGCAGCGAATTATAACTCACGTGAATTTGCTATCAAAAGATGCGCCAAAGCTTTTGACCAATGAACGGTAAAAACGCGTTTGAAAATATGCGAAATGGGAGATGAAAATCGTGAAACTGGATGAGATGAAAATATAAATTATATCAGAAGAAATGTTAATTTAATAATTTCATCAATACACCAACAAAAATTTTTTCGATCTATGTTTGAAAAAAAGAATTTAATTCTTATTCGCTGCAGTATTATAAATTGGGAGTTTCAGAGGCCTATGGATTAAGCAAGTCATCACATAATCATGGATCCATAAAGTACATTTTGTCTTACAGCAAACTGAATCCAGAGGTGGAATAGTTCTCTATGATACGTGGAAACCTACTTAAAGCAAACATTTTAGAGCCGAGTCGGTCGGCGCGGTCTGTGCATGCTGACATGGGTCGATACATTCTGCAATTTCCAGATGCATTTAACCCCCTTTTCGGAGAACATGGCTCATATACAAATTTGACCAAAAAGGCTCTTTTTCTGGCAATGAAATGTTACTTTTAACCTGAGAATTTCTATACATTTATCTGACAACGGAAGAGAAAACATCAAGCTTTAAGTGATACTCTAGTATAAGGGGATTTAATACATCTTGGTGATGCATTATATTAAGCACGACATCACATAATTATGGATCCATAAAAATCCATTTTGTCTAACAGCCGACTGAATCATGAGATAGAGTGGTCATTATACAGTTAGAAAAAATTAACATACTGCAAATAGTTTCGACTCACCTCCGTGATGCATTATACCAAGCAAGACATCACATAATTTTGGATCAATAAAATCCCTTTATGTCTAACAACCTACTGAATCATGAGATAGAATGGTCATTGTACACTCAGAAAAATTAACATATTGCAAAAAGTTTCAACTCATGAGTCGAAACGTTTTGCAGATTCATTAAAACTCCTTTTCATAGAGCATGGCTTATCTATTTCAATCAAAATGATTCCTCTCAACATGTGTCACATGTTCCCTTTACCAAACATTGCCTTAATTTTGTTTTAATGACCCTGAGAAATGAGGCATTTGAAAACATTGTACGAAAAAAGGAGAAAATATTAGTAACATTCTCTTTTTCTTTACTCACAATGTTTTCCACCCCTTCAAAGACAACAGAACATAACTCATCTATTTCAATCAGTATGGTTCCTCTAAACATATGTAACATTACCCTTTGCCAAACATTGCCGTATTTTTAACGACCCTGAGGAATGAGACATTTGAAAACATTGTAGGAACAGGAGAAAATATTGGTAAGATTCATTTTCTTCTTTTCTCACAATGTTTTCCACCCCTTCTAAGACAACAGAGCATGCCTCATCTATTTTAATCAGTATGGTTCCTCTAAACATATGTAACATTACCCTTTGCAAAACATTGCCATATTTTTAACGACCCTGAGGAATGAGACATTTGAAAACATTGTAGGAACTGGAGAAAATATTGGTAAGATTCATTTTCTACTTTTCTCACAATGTTTTCCACCCCTTCTAAGACAACAGAGCATGCCTCATCTATTTTAATCAGAATGTTTCCTCGTAACGTATGTTACTTTTACCCTTTACCAAACATTGCCTTGTTACATTTGAAAACATTGTGAGAAAAGGAGAAGATATAAGTAACATCCATTTTCTTCCTTTCTCATAATGTTTTCGACCCAAAAAAGACAAATCCTTTAATTTCAGACGTATCAAATTTCTAAGTCTTAAATTTTGTAAATAAAGAGTGAACAGTTACAATGCTGTTTCTGACATTTTAACCCTTTACCACACAATCCCGAGTTTTAACGACCTTGAGAAAAGACGGCTTTGAAAACATTGTGGAAAAAGGAGAAAATGCTGGTAACCAGCATTTTCTCATGTTTTCCACAATGTTTTCAATATTTAAGTCACATTTATTTTGTTGTTTGCAAAGTGCTTTCAATTTCGACGAGTCTAAATGTTTTTCGTTTGGGAAAGAGTTTATCTTTCAACAACAACAATAAAATCACCAAAATTGTGAGAGTTTGTTGATTGATTGATTGAATGGTTTTCATGCTGCTTTCAATATTATTTCAATTATATCACGGCGACAGCTCACATATCCATGTATTTCCTGGGTTTCACCAGAACTAGGCTAGGCCTTTGAAATGTCTTGCCAAATGACACTCCCACGAAAACCCAGCGGATCAGATGAGGCTTGAACCTTGGGCCTGCAGTTTACGATTCCTACACTTTACCATTGAGCCACGCAGGACCCTGTGAGCGTTTGTAGTCCGCAGATTAAATGGAACCCAATTGACGGGGGCGGTTGTCTTTAAATCGGTGGAAAACATCGTGTGAAGAGACAATGCTGGTTACCGTTAATTTATTCCTTTCCTGCAATGTTATCAAAAAATCCGTTTGTTGATTTTATGATTTCATGGTATTTAACACAACATCATTTCAGTTACATCGCGGCGGACAGTGCACCTATCCATGGTTTCATGGAGTTTTCTTTTACCAGTGCCTCGCACAATGTTCTTCCCAAGCCACTGGCAACTTTCCCACATGAATATCGTCGAAGCAACGATCAGCCGTGAAAGAGGAGTGAATCCTGTAGCAATGACTATCAGTAATCCTCGGAAAGAGATTGATCGAACTGGAGATTCAAACCAGCGACCCCTTTCTCTCAATTCAAGTACGTTGTCAACTGCACTACCCGGGCTCGACCCTTCTTCGTTGGATAAGTAAAATCACCGGGTCGTTTGATAAAGGACAGATGTATAAACATAGACATAAGAAATGAATGGTTTTGAAGTTACCCTTACGCTGTTAAGCGCCTCTCAATAACCTTTTGTGGATAGTGTAGATCAAGATCGGACTGCACATAACGTGCAGTCTGATTTTGGACCTACACTGTCCGATTAGGAGATGTATTTTCTGCAAAAAAATAAGTTTGAAATAACAATATTCGCGCTTTTACTATCGGCTTAAAAGTTTCATTTGACCTACTTGGTAGGTTAAGGGTTAAATAGGGTAGGGTAGCTCAGTGAATAGCGTATCTGACTCGTGACCTGGAGGTTGCGGGTTCGGTACTCGGTTGCGGCGAACTTTCTTTCCGGCGATTTTTCACCTCTCACCTCTGATGTATGTGAGAAAAATTAGTGAATGTGGAAAGAGACTTGTGTCAGTACCGGTGTGAGAAAGCAAGGAAACACATGGGTGCGTCACTGACCGCCATGATACGACCCAAGTTGTTAAAATGGCATTAAACACCATACAAACAAAACCAATTAGGGTTGGAAAAAAAACAAAAACGTTTTTGATTTTATTTTTTTTTCCAGTAAAAACTACAGATTACCTAAAAAAACAGTCTGGATATTTGAGCTTTGCTCTGTGAAAAAGTGGTTTCATTAATTTGCCAAAAAAAAAAAAGTATCGATCCTTGTCAGCCTTCGCAAAAACGGCATGGAAACGTGCTATTTTGGATTTTATCCCCAGATTATGTGTTGTTTTGAGTTTCAATTTAGCTTGGCATTTTCAGGCTAGCTTCCTGGGTTTGCATTTTGTGAATTTTGGAATATAGGCTAAAATGGCATATTTCGTCAGTTTTTTTCCGACCATGCCACTTGCCTATATTGATAATTAATTTCACTATTTCACAAGTTTAACATGATTTATTGATAAAATCTAAAGAATTAGGATTGTGCTGTTGCATTTAAGTGCTCTTTATAAATTCAGGCTGATTATATAGACCTTTGTTTCAGGAAGTTCTGTTTCGCCTATTGTCGACCGAGACGAGTTTAGCTGAAAACCGTGCTCTGCTACCATTAGCGGATGCATAGCTGTTTTTAGCTAAATGTAAGTTTAACTAGACATCACCCACCGTACAACAAGAGTCGGCAGCGGGGATCGAATCCAGAATGGACAGATTACGAATCTAATGTCTTTGACAGCGAAACTAGGGAATACTACTGCATAGACTGATGAATGGATGGATGGATAGATGGATGGATGGACGGATGGATGGATGGATGGATGGATGGATGGATGGATTGATTGACCGTATGGTGATAAACGCCTTTTTTAAACATTATTTCAGTTATATCGCGGCGGCCAGTGCAACTATTCGTGCTTTCCTGGAGTTTCTGTTACCAGTACTTCGCACAATATTCTTATCAAACCACTGGCTGGGATGAATGGATAGATAGATAGATAGATAGGTAGACAGACAGACAGACAGACAGATAGAGAGATAGATGGTACTTTGTGCCATACGGCTACCGCACTGCGTGTATAATTAATCAGAACCGGCAGTAGGAAAAAAAACTTGTAACTGTGTAAGTAAATGTACCTGCGAGGCCTTACTTACCTGTGTATTCACCCATATACACATACTTTCAGAGAACTGAAGGTTTGTATGGGGGAATCTTTAGAACAAAAATACTACAGTACTCGAATGAATAGAATGGAAGAAAGATCTTTATATATTATAATATAGTTTGTAGTCTTTATATTTACTTTTCGATTGAATGATATACCGTTTGACCTCGGGATGTTATATTTGTGTTTGTTTCTGTGTAAATAGAAATTATTGTACGTGGTTTTGAATCAAACAGTTGTTATTCATCATAATGGCTAAATATCTTAAGATCGAACTGTATTTGTTGTTAGTTGGAGAACAATTATAATGTTTGGTAACAGATGGCGAATTGACACCGGAAGTGAGTTCAGACATGCGCATTTATATATCATTAACGAATCAGATGTACTGAATTAATGTTTTATGACTGAATTGATGTTTTATATATGCCGGTACTCCTAACCTGTGATAAGCAAGCAGTACAGTGCTACAAAAAGTTATTTTCGTCATTTGTTGGACTGTTGTGAAAATGTATTTTTGTGTATTCAGTGACTGAAGGAAGTGACGTGGTCTGGGAGTTAAGTTCACTTTAAAGTTGGGATGGTGACAGTGAAGGTCAAGGATCATGCACGATGAGTCCTGTCTGGCTTGTTTTTCTCTGTATTCTGATCGAAGCTTCCTTCCCACATTTAGTGACAGCCAGGTTAAACTGCGACCCACCATTAGGAGGTAATAGTTGTAGAGAATTTTTCCCTTTTAATAAACAGGTGACACTCTAACATGTCCTTGAAGTTTTTCAAAACTTCTGTTTGATGGTTAACTCCTTATCAGACAGCATTTTAAAGACCAAATCAAAATCATTTGTAGACGTAAAGAGAGAGAAGGAGGGAGAGAGAGAGGGGGAGGGGAGTGGGAGAACAAAAGAATAAAGAAGAAGGAGAATTAAACCATGCCACTTAGAAAATCCCCTTCAAAGTAGTTATAGTTAGGATTAGGGAGTTAACTACGTTGATACGATTAACATTCTCGGTGAACACGACTCTTGAAACCACTTTAGGGAAAGAAGCAATAACAAGACTTTGGAGAAGGAACAACTTATAATGCGAGACCTTGGTCCAAAAGTTTTTGATAGTACAACCATTCTGAAGAAGGTTCTCAGTCTTATTCTCCGGGTTTTTTAAATTTGAAAGTAACACAACTTCTGGTTGGCTAAACCGATTGGTTTAGTAAATAAGAAGTTGTTTAGCTTTCAAATTAGGAAAATCTTGGGTTTTTGTATTGGAGTTTAACGCCATTTTAACAGCTTAGGTCATATCATGGCGGTCAGTGACGCACCTATCTGTTTCCTGGCTTTCTCACATCAGTAATGACACAGCTTTCTTTCCACTGACTAATTTTCTCACATACATCAGAGGTGGGAGGCGAAGGATCGCCGGAAGGGGGGTTCGCCGCAACCGGGTATCGGGCCCGCAACCACCAGGTCGCGAGTCAGATGCCCTAATCACTGAGCTACCCGGTCGGGCCGGGGAAAATCTTGGAGAATAAGACTAAGAATGTTCTTAAGAATGGTTCTTAAAACAGACCATGAGAACGAGGTGATCAAGGTGAGCTTTTGTGGTCATGCTGTATCCGTCGTGCGTCGTTCGTCTTAAACTTTCACATTTTTTACCCTCTAGAGGCTATATTTTTAATCCGATACTCACAAAATTTGCTCAAAATTTTTGTTTTGATTATATCTCGGACGATATTGAAAATGGGGTCTCATAGATTCAAAAACTGGGTCACCAGTTATTGGTAAGGTACAGTTTTATCACATAACTCCCCATGTTTTCAACGTAATACAGTTATTACGAATTTTCCTGTCTCACACAGGTGTGAGGACTATAATTATTGTTATACAGTTATGTGATAAAAACAATCTGACATTCGTTGGCTTTTGAGATAAAAATTTATTTAACTCGTTCACAAAAAAAAAAATGGTATTATTAATTACTCCTTATTGTTAATAAGGCTCACTTAATAACATTTTTTGTAGAATCGTTTAATAAAATTTTATCTTTAACACCAACTCGTGTCAGATTCTATACATCACAATATACCCAATTTTTTCCACATTATTTCTTGTGCCCCCACCTGTTACAATTATTCATCTCCTGGGTCGAAATCTAATACAGCAGATGTTTCCTTTAGTTTGTTCAATGTGGTTTTGTCAATAAGAGCTCTTAGTGAGTAGTTTACATAAAATATTTGAACCTTGCTCTGTGAAAAGAGGGCTTATTGCATCTGCAAAAAGTATCGACCCATGTCAGCCTGCGCAGTCCTCGCAGGCTGACCTGGATCGAAACGTTTTGCTGTTCGTCAATTTTCTGCATGTCAAAGCACCAGTGTACCTCATGGTTCAGTCGGTTGCTATACAAAATGGGTTTCATGGATCCATAATTCTATAATGACTTGCTCGGTATAATGCATCACGGATGTGCATTAACGACGTATATGACAAATGTTTGCGCGCATCCTACTGCGCATATATTTTTGTCGTGGATATTGAATCAGAAGTGCACCTATGCATGTTTTTGCACATAATGGTAATACCTTTGGTACACTGAAACAAGTAGCACTTTCTGCGGGTAGTATTGGTGAAGAGAAAAAAATGGGTCTTTGAACTTTCACTGTGAAATAATTAAAATGCTGCTGGCACGGCGTTACACACCAAACAAGAAAACAAAGGCAGGAAATTTAAAGCTGCGGAAGTATAGCTGTTTCCACTTTGAAAATTATTGTTGGAAAAGGAGAAATCGCTCCTATTGAGCAATTTCTCCTTTTCGCACCATGTCTGTTGAGCTTTTATCCTATTTTTTTTTTCCTTGAAAAAATAACTTCCACAGTGACCTTCAACCTTGTTTTCTGACGAAATAAGCACGGATAGGTGCCATTTTTATTTTTTCTTGTTGTGTAGAATTGTAAATACTATAAGTGTGGAAGGTTTAAGAAAAATCTGTCCGTTAGAAAGTATGTATTTTTTTAGATTAACCCTTAATTTGATCAAATTATCTCCCTTTTTACTCAGTGTTCTATATATAACATGCATATTTGTACATTTACCATGCTCAAAACCAAGATTTTATATATTTTTTGTGCAAAAATATATGAATTGTCATTAAAATGATGTATATTTGTATATTTTTCCCGTAAGTTTCCTGGGTAACTAACTATTAAAGAAAGGCGCTTTAAATCCAATATAAGCTGAATTTTAGAACTGTATATACCTTTTTCAAAGGCAAATTTCTCAGAAATGAGCCGGTTGACCCACATCTTTTTTACTGTAATCTCCCAGAGACATGATGAGCTTTGTATGTGCAAAGTTTTAAAAAAATCTGTCCGTTAAAAAATTTTGTCATATACGTCGTTAAGCCCCCCCTGTTTTAGAAAGCACGACTCATGTATATTCGGCGATCCAAAATGAAACACAATCACGTTTGCGAGCGAACCTAGAAATATACAGGGGTCCTTCGTGGCTTAGACATTATTTTAAAGCTTTATCAGATTTTATATTTAAAGTTTAATAATTTTGGACTCGTCCAGGTTGAAAGCATTTGCAGACTGACTTTAGATGTGGCTTAAATGATGGCATATTTCTTTAGAAGGGTAGAAAACATTGTGGGAAAAGGAGAAAATGCTCCTTAGGAGCATTTTCTCCTTTTCCCACAATGTTTTCAAAAACCGTCTTTCCAAGGGTTGTTAAAACACATTATTGTTTGATAAATGGTTCATGAAGGAGTTGGGTTGCAGCTGGCGGCTCCAGTCATGTCGCAGTATTAGTTGGCAAAGCTCTTCAGAACCAGAGCCCAGTACTGGTGAAGCTGGGAGGCCTTTGCAAGAAATAAGTTGGCTATTACTTTATCATTATTCTTGTTCGTCCTCTCTCGATTTATGATATTCTTGTCAAATGATCCGATTTTGAAGCAGATCTGAAACTTTACTATCATGTACATCTGTTATTGCCAACGCACCTTCGCTATGGTGTGTGTGCGTGGGTGTGGGTGGGGGTGTGTGGATGGGTGGGTGGGTGTAGATGCGGGTGTGGGTGTGTGGGTGTGTTTTCTGTTTTCTTTTTCTCTCTCTCTTTTCCCTTTTTCCTTTTTTCCCTTTGGTATTTTCAGGTTTATATTTGTTCACGTGACTAAATTCATTATATGTATATGTGCTGTGACAATGTACAACTTGTATACGTCAAAAAAAAAATAAATAAAAAATTACAGTGATTTGACAGAATTATACTTTTGAAAGTAGCTTGGTACTTTATTTGATATTTTGTTATTTTTTTTTTTTTGTTTCTTGCTCTCCATACCATTCGTTTTATATTATGCTGATGATGAATTAACTATGATTTTATCCTCTCTCTGTCTCTCTTTCTCTCCCCTACGTTAAAGTCCAAAAAGCGGCGAAAAGTAAACAATACAGACGTTAAAATGTATTTAAGTTTAAATCATACAATTAAAAGAATGGAAATTTTTGTTAGGGTGACAATCTGTTATTGTACGGTCGGTCAAAGTGTTAGCCGCTGGCAGAAAAATCAATTTTTAAAATAGGTCAAAAGTTGCCAGGTACTCTATGTTTCTTATACTATTTGCTAAATCTGGTTTTGAAATTATTTTCCTGCCAGCGGCTAACACTTGAACCGATTGCACAATAAAGATTACCATCTTCACAATAATTTCCATACTTTTAAAAGGTGTGATTCAAATTCATTTACATTTGAACACCCATTTTGTTTACTTTGGGGCGCCACTGGGCCTTTAACCGATGAATAATAGTAAGAAATATCTTAGGAACCATTTTCAGTGAATAGATGATTCCATCCATCTGCAAAAAAGCATCAGTCCAGGTCAGCGTGCTCCGCCAGCGCAGGCTGACATGGGTTTAAACATTTTGCTACCTGTATTTCATGTCAAAGACACATTCTACTTTGTGATTCAGCCGGTTTTAGACAAAGTTGATCCATATTTTGCGACATCTTGATGGGTATAGTACTTTGCGAAGATTCATTCAAGCCTTTTTTTCCAGAGCGAATTTATTTCATGCCAATGTACCGCCCGTTTTTTTTTTGCAAATAAAACTTGAATATGAAAAACTTGAAACTATAAACAAACCACTCAGACGAATGAATTAATTGAGTTAATATGGCATCTGGTGTGATAGATATAGGATAATCAACTAATTGTGTGTGATATTAAAAGTCGTCTTTAGAATGGGGTGTGATGCGGTTGAAAAAACAAGTCCGAAGGTACGAATTTTTTAACCGCATCAAACCTCATCCGACCAACAGATTTTTAATATCACACACAACTAGTTGGTTATCCTATTTATTATATTCCTTATTCACCCTTTTTTATTCTGATAATTATCAAGAATGGTACAATATGAGCAATAAAGGAAAAAAAAGTTCTGGCAAACATTCTAAAACTATATCGTCACTAGTGATAATCCCATATTTATCATCACTAGTGGTGTTATTCACTGTGAAATCCCAGTAATTCACTGATAAGAATATAATAATTACTCATTAAGCAATGCATTTATTATCTCATGGAAGGACAAATTACTTTCACAATAAATATGCAAATGACGGCATCATTTTCTGTATATTCCTCCAGATAGTTCATATTTCGATCAGACTGCAGAGACCGTTTTTTTTTTTATCCTTTTTTCCCTTTGCGTATTTTCAAGTTTATGTTTGTTCACGTGACTAAATTCATTATATGTATATGTGCTGTGACAATGTATAACTTGTATACGTCAAAAAATAAATGTCTGTTCTGTTCTGTTCGTATAGACCGTCTGATCTTTGGTCTAGATTTTCCATGACGAAGCAAACACCGCTTTCAAAATGCAGTATATGTCATTTGTTCTTTTTGCTAAATGTTTCTGGATCATCTCTACATCTAGATTTCATTTTTATAATTTTAACTGTTCACCCCAGAATCCCGAGTTTTAATGATCCTAAAGAAGAAAACTTTTAAAAACATTGTGGAAAAAAGGAGAAAATGCTGGTAACCAGCATTTTCTCCTTTTCCCACAATGTTTTCTACCCTACAAAAAACAAATTCCATGTTTTAAGTAACATTTAATTATCGTCTGTACATACTTTCAATTTGGACCTGTCTAATATTTTGGTGTTTGGTAAAGAGTTGAAATATTTTATACGTGGATTTTGGTAATAAAGTATTTTAGGTGAATGTTCTACATAGTTATACTGTAGTAAGTATGTTTGGAATGATGCTATCCCGAAATTCTTCTTCCCTCTGCTTTACAATATTATCTAACTTTGTGAGAGGTCTAGAAGTAACATCAATTGACAATGTGACACTTTTTTGTCGAACAGGAAAAAACCTGTTATAGATACCTGGTTGGATGTGGTAATGAACTGAGAGAGAGAGAGAGAGAGGGAGGGAGAGAGAGAAAGAGGGAGAGAGAGACAGACAGACAGACAGACAGACAGACAGACAGACAGACAGACAGACAGACAGACAGAGAAAACCGATTAGCGTAAAGGCATTAAATATATGGCATATTTTTTGTTAACCATTTAAACTTCTGACAACACGTGAGAGAGAGAGAGAGAGAGAGAGAGAGAGAGACAGAGACAGAGACAGAGACAGAGAGAGACAGAGAGAGACAGAGAGGGACTGAACGAAGAAAGCATAGGGTGAAATTAGTGAGGGTAGAAATACAATAACGACGGACATAAAAACCCGATTATTTATGTACTTATCTCTATGAAATAGTTTTGGTTGAGTGGGAAAGAGAAAAAGAAAGCCCATCAGAAGTGTTTTCTGTTATTTTATTGCTTTTATTGTTGTTCTGAAGAAGGCATCACATGTAAGTTTTCCAGACTTAAGTACCTCCCTACCTCTCGGTGTTTATTAGTGAAAGCTGATGAACCTAGATGCCCTTGAGGTTTCTCAGCGGGTTTCTCGAGCAAAGTCCATCAAGAAATTTGTGCATTTGCTGTGGTGATTTAACTCGTTACCATACAATACCGAATTTTAACGATCCTGAGAAAGAAAGCTTTTGAAAACATTGTGGGAAAAGCTTATGAACCTACATGCCCCGAGGTATCCCAGCGGGATTCCTCGAGTGAATTCCATCAAGAAATTTGCTCTATTGCTGTGTTATAATATCTCTTTACTACACAATCTCGACTTTTAAAGACCATGAGAAAGAAAGCTTTTGAAAACAATGTGGGAAAAGGAGAAAATGCTGGTAACCAGCATTTTTTTCTTTTCCCGCAATGTTTTCTATCCTTTCCAAAACAAGTTTCAATTCTTTTTGGTGTCATTTATGCTTTCAATTCGGACTGTTCTAAGATTTTTTCCTTGAATAAAGAGTTCACCCGAAATTTACTGCGTTAACCCTAAACTTGCATTCGTGAAGCCCATTCTATACGACAAGAACGAAGACTTTGCCAAATTGAAAGCATTTTGCAGACGACAAAGTAAAAGCGGGTAAAATGATGGGACTTGCTTTCAAAATGAAAGAAAACATTGTAAAAAATGGAGGAAATGCTGGGTACCAGGTTTTTCTTCTTTTCCCGTAATGTTTTCAAAAACATTCTTCTGCCGAGTTGCCGAGCCCCGGTAGCTCAGTCGGTAGCGTGCAGGACTTGAGAACAGGGGGTCGTGGGTTCGATCCCTGGCTCGGCCAATTTCTTTCCGAGGATTGATGATAGTCACTGTGACAGGATCCATTCCTCTTCCACCGCTGACCATTGTATCGACGATGGTTATGTGGGAAAGCAGCCATTAGCTTGGAAAGAAAATTGTGCGGAGTACTGGTAAAAGAGACTCCAGGAAAGCATGGATAGGTGCACTGGCCGCCGCGATATCAATCAATCAATCAATCAGTCAATCTGCCGAGTCGTTGAAAGATGGGATTGTATGGTAAACCGTTAATTCATTACAGCAGGAATATCCAACAGTTGATGTTGAAAACATTGTCTCACTCTCTGTGCAGTCACTCGTCACAACTCGGCCGATTCCGTACCTACATCTAACCTCGTCTGTATAACGGTCGTTTCCATTTGAATTGCCAATCACGTGATCTTATACCTGGCGGCGCCACTGTAAGTCGTTTAGCAACGACATGAACAACCTTGATGAAGTTATTCACATCTATCTACATGTATCTGTCGGTGAACACTTCAATCGGAATTGATAAACCACGTTAAAAAATGAATGTACGAACTGTTTGTCAACTGAAATGTAGTTGGAAAGATTTCGATAGAAAATTGAAACTCAAGTTTTCTTTTTTACGAGGAGCATCACAATTTTCAGAACGGTAAACCGGCATATTTCCGGCGATTGAATGTAGCGTGTAGGTGCATATCAAGCTACTAGATACAGCCGAGGGATTTGATGTCTCCCATCACCCGAGGTATGCCGAATGTCTGTGCAGTCTGCTCTTGGTCTTCGATGCCACAAAAGTACCTTAAGTATTCCTTTAATCTTCAAGGAGTTATCCTTCACTCTCTACCAAACGAAAGAAATTAGACTCGACCAGATCTAAACCATTTGCAGATGACAAATCAAATATGACTCACATAATTGATTTTGTCTATAACGAGTAGAAAACATTGTGAGAAAAGGAGAAAATGCTGGTTACCAGCATTTTCTCCTTTTCCCACAATGTTTTAGAAAGTCATCGCTCTTCATGGTCGTTAAAAATAGGGACTGTGTGGTAAAGGGTTATATCTCTACAAGCAAACCTTTGTTTTAACGACCCTGAAGAGGAACAACTTTGAAAATAAAAATCTTTGTGATGTTGAAAGTTAAAATAATTGAGGTTTTTTTTTTTTTAACTTAAGATCAAATGAAATAATGAATAAACTAACGTTGACATGGCTTAGAATCCTTGAATTAATATATCCAGAAATAAGCAACAAATACTAAAATAAAGTCAGCAGAAAGGATTGAATCACATAACTCCTCTTGTTTTCAATGTAATGCAGCAATTACGAATTTTCTTGTCTCACACACGTGTTAGATAAGAAAATAGTTCTGTATTTGGTCAACACTTTGTAACTATACACATCATTACTTAAACATTGCTGACCTAGGTTCCTCAGTGAACTTAACGGTCAAAATTATTAATCATGATAAAGTTGTTAATTTAGTCACTTTAGATTCAGAACAACATCAATATATACAAATTTCTTTAGAACTATTTTTCGTTCCTAATGTACCTGTCAAAGAAGCGAATAGGCTTCATGTAAATTTCATTACACACTATACATGTAACTTATACCTCTGTTTTAAATATTATGAATAATTCTTGTTATACAGTAATGTGATAAAAGAATCTGACATTCGTTGGCTTTTGAAGTAAAAATTTATCAAACTTGTCCAAAAAAAAAATTGTCATTAAGCTCGCCAAAGGCTCGCTTTCTTTGCTAAAGCCGGGCTCGCTTTCTAACAATTTTTGTAGACTCATTTGATAAAATTGTATCTCAAACACCAACTCATGTCAGATCCTAGATATGTGCATTCAATTGGAATTTAACGAAAATTGTAGAACTTACTGAAGATCTAATGAAAAACATGTAATGAATAAACTAATGTTGACGTGGTTTAGAAATTTTTTCATCAATATATCCAGAAATTAGCAGTAAATACTAAAATACATATATCAGAAATGGTTATGTGCATTCAATTGGAATTTAACGAAAATTGTAGAACATAACATTTTGATATAATCCAAGCAGAACATTTAATTTAATGCTCGTAACGCCGGCGCAATTTGCATTTTTACGTGTTTATTTCATTCCGAGGTGAAATTAGTTCGATAGTTCCTAAGTCGGTTATGCACAATGATGCAGGCTGATCTTAATCAATGATATTCATTCCTTAGGCTGCTAAGACCGACTCAAAGACCATTCGCGGACAGTGTAGATCAAGATCAGACTGCACAGAACGTGCAGTCTGATCTTGGATCTACACTGTCCGATAAGAAGATATTTTTCCATCAAAAAAACCTTTGAAATAGCAACCTTTGTTTTATTATTATCGGTTTGAAAGTTTTTTTTTACTCACTAAGCAGGTTAAGAGTCAACCACATTTTAGCAAAATCTATTAACCCTTAAAAGTAATCAAACTTTTAAACCGATAGTAAAAAACCAAATTTTGTTGTTTCAAAGACAGTTTTGGAGGAAAGAAATCTCCTTATCGAACAGTGTAGATCCAAGATCAGACTGCACGTTCTGTGCAGTCTGATCTTGATCCACACTGTCCGCAAAAGGTCAATGAGTCGCGCGAAGCAGCCTGAGGGTAAATATCATGGCTACAGTTCACCTATGCAAGCTCGTACCGGGGCTAGGACATAATGCCCCTATCCACGGATACTTATTCCATAACAAGCTCTTATGGGGTTCGAACCATGGACATCTCGGATACACTAGTTGTGCATTAACCTTACATCACCAAATATGGTCAAGTGGTAAAATTGACACAGATTCTGAGATTCTAAAGTTTTTTGTTATTTTTAGTTAGACCGTATTTAGAAACCATTGTAAATTCAGGTTTATGTTTAAATCACAAAACGAGACATTCGATTGGCCGAGGCAGAACGTTTCGACCAATCAGATTGCTTGTGTTGGAATTCAGCTTTTCATAAACATTTAGACTGGTTTACGAAAACGACCCAGAAGATCTTGCAAAATAACGGACAGTGTAGATTCAAGACCAGGCTGCTTTTTCCATGAAATCTGAGTTGTGGAACTTACGTGGAAAGTTATACTCATTTGAGGAAGGCATTTTCAGTAGAATATTTTATTTCATGTCTGAAAGTCAAGATTGAAGATCATAAGACACATTCTGTGCAGTCTGACCTTGATCTACAATGTCCTATCTGCAAAAAAAGAAGCAGCAAAAACTTCCCCATTGGTGCGGTAAGATAATTCCAGTAGGCCGCGGAGAACTCTTGGAGACGTACTGATCTTCCAAAGTACATCGGAATTTACAATGGAAGTTCTTTGAACCATGCTCTGCAAAAGTGGGACTTAATTCAACTGCAAAAATTTTTGACTCAGGTCAGCCTGCGCGGATCGCGCAGGCTGACCTGGATCGAAACTTTTTGCTATTATGAAATTTTTCACATGTTCAAGCACCATTCCACCCCAAGATTCAGTCAGTTGTTAGACAAACTGAATTTTATGAATCCATAATTATGTGATGACTAGCTTGGTATAATACATCACGAAGATGCATTAAACCCCCTTTTGCCAGAGCATGGCCGATATTTATTTTCTGGGTATATCACATTATAAAGGCCCAGTGAACCAAAGCACTCTCGCAAAGTAGTTCTCCCATATTTTGATAGATAAAACAGATGTTTCGGTGTAGTTGTAGAATTCGAGAAAGCAGCGTGGTAATATTTCTTTTTTTGTATATCGTTTTACGAATATTCGATAGACACCAATCATCTGTTTTGCCTACTCTTTTCGCATTTTGTATTGTATAATAAATCAAACCTCAGCGTACTATTCTCTTTAGTTGTTATCTTGACCTTAAAGATTCCTGTAAAAGCGTTGAAGGTTTGCATTATTGTGAAATGATTGCAAGAAAAGCAGAAAATGTTACAAAAGACCACCTACGCATTTACTGCTATTCATTATACACCTGAAAATTTTCCAGTTCAAACACAAGCGTTGCACACATGATACAAATAAAAAATCCGTTTCTACATAGTGTCAAATACGGTTCCAAATACGGTATGATGACGTACCTGACGCGAGGAATAAGTACGTAAAGATTTGCGACTTGATTGGTCAAAATGTTACGCCATAATATTCATCCGCCAGTCTTAAAAACGAAGTTTCTAGCCATTACACCATTATTTGTTTTATTTTGTTTACTGCTTTTGTATAAAATGTCAGTAATTGCAAACCGTTGTCGTTGCAAGCAGTAGGTATACAAGAAAAGAAATATTACGTTGTGGTAACTTTCCTGGTGCTTGTATTTTTTTCTCGCCGCGTAAGAAAATTTTGACATCTCGCTCGGCCTTCGGTTTCGCGCGATATCAAATTCTCTCACGCTGTTCGAATCAAATACAAGCACAAAAAAGTTACTATGTATAGCATACGCTCGTAATATTCCGTATTTATAGTACAGTTGAGATATAAAATCACACTTTATGCTTTTAATGTCAATGTGTTCAACTACCGTCTTGTAAAACAGAAGTAGCCTGGCCGGGTAGCTTATTGGTTAGCGTATCTGACCCATGACCTGGTGGGTGCGGGCTCGATACCAGTTGAGGCAAACTTTCTTTCTGGCGATTTTTCGCCTCTCACCTCTGACGCGTGTTAGAAAATTATTCAGTAGCTTGGAAAAAAATTGTTTCAGTACTTGTGTGAGAAAGCTATGAAACACATGCGTTGGTACACTGAACACCGTGATATGACCTAAGCTGTTAAAATGGCATTCAACTTCCATACAAACCAAACCAATGAAACGGAAGTAGGACTCGTCACATACCACGATACTGTTTCATCCGCCATGCCACACGAATTTTGTCTACTAATCATAATTATATAATGAATTTTTTGAGGCCACTGGCCATGTCGTCCATAGACTAGGCTATGTGAGGACTATCATCATCATCATCATCATCATCATCATCATCATCATCATCATATCATTATCGTCAACAACAACAACAACAACAACAACTTCGAGCAGACGAACTATCATACATTTACTATAATCATGGATCCGTAAACTCCATTTGATCTTACAACTGACTGAATCCTTGGGTAGAAGGATCCTTGGACATGCAGAAAATTCTCCTAAAGCAAAAAGTTTTGACCCAGGTCAGCCTGCGCGGACTGCGCAGGCTGACCTGGGTCGATACTTTTTGCAGATGCATTAATCCCTCGTTTCACAGGGGATGGTTCATTTTTATGGAGATGAATTCATGATTGAAATTACCGAACTCTAAAGACACTTCAAGATAGCGTTTTACCACACATCTCACTCATCGTGATAAGGCGGGAAAGAAAATTTCATTATGATTAATTTATTTGGTTCAGATAACTTCAAAAGTGTAATCGCGAAACATCTTTGGACGAAATGAGTTGAAGTGTGTAACGAGGGCATTATCTTCCGTTAGGTGGCATTTTCCACATACGATCTTACACCACTTTTTTTTTGCCATATTAAAAATAGAGTGAAATTGACCATTTTTGCAGCTTCACAGATTGCTTACTGGCAAACCTTTTGCTTTTCCGTCTCTTTCTGTCTAAAGTACGTCCTTAGGCCTTCAAAAAATGTATTATAAACAACATGTCAACCGATTGCGTTTTTCAGTAAATCCCAACAAAAACAGGCACCCTAGAATTTGTGCTCTCAAAAACACCTGTTCACCGCCATGACCCCAATTTTTTGTTCCTCCAGTGACACAAAATAGTCCCCTTAATGTATAATAAAAACACATCTTATTGGTCCCCCACTGCCTAAATTTACAGCAAATCTAAGTTATATACCAGTAAGCCCTCTTAACAGTGCAATAAAAGTGCTACTACAAAAATTCAAATGGGACTACTTTTTGACTACCACGACTCGGAAGCAGTCTGGCAGTGGTGCGACACCATACATACCTCATTCGGCAAACCTCGGGTGATTCCTTGGCCAAGTCCTTCGGCTGTATCACGTAGCTTGTTATGCACCTATACGGTACATTTCTTCGCCGGAAGTACACCGCTTCACAGTTGTTAAAATCGTAACACTCCACTTAGAAAGCAAACATTAGTCACAATTTTCCGTGGGCATTTTTCAGCGGTAGGTTGCTTATCACCGTGGCTGTTGTTGCCGTTGCTAATCGATTTACATGGTGCCGCCATGTTTAAGATACAGACGAGGTTAGATGTAGGAAGGGAATCGGCCGAGTTTTGACGAGTACCTCGGCTGTATCACGTAGGTTGATATGCACTTTCACAGTCCATTTCTTCGCCGGAAGTACACCGCTTCACCGTTCTTAAAATCGTAACACTCCACTTAGAAAGCAAACATTAGTCACAATTTTCCATGGGAATGTTTCGAAATATATTTCCGATGACAAACCGTTTGTACATTTATTTTCTAAGGCAGTCTATTAATTACATTGGCATTTTTTTCGGCAATAGAATACTTATCACCATGTCTGCTGTTGTCGTTGCTGATCGATTTACGGGGCGCCGCCATGTTTAAGATCATGTGACTGGCAGTATTTCAAAATGGAAACCCCTTGATATGGAGGAGGTTAGATGTAGGGACGGAATCGGCCGAGTTGTGACGAGTGGATGAGTTTAAGTGTGTAACGATGGCTGTTTCCGTGCTCATTACTATTCCGTCGTTGGAACATACGATAAATTACTGCTAATATGTCACCGGGAAATAAAACAGATGAGCATACTTCGTTACAGCTATAGAGAACAAAACGCTGTTAAAACTTGAAAGTGTGTAGAATGGTACAGCTGTGGAAACATAGATAAATTACCAACATATACCAACATATATCGAGTAAGGGATAGAAAAACACAAGGGATTTGTCCTCATTTAAAACCAGAAACGACGACAGCGATTGCTTTGAAGGCCTCCAAAACATGAAATGTATTTTTCTATCCTTCGTAATCTGTGCAGTCTTGTAGCCATCAGGTGCAACATTTGGAATGAAGATACAAAAATGATTATAGTTTCATAAAATAAGAATGAAATGGCTATACAAGTTTTAACGATCCTGTGAAAAAGGACTCTTGAAAACATTATGGGAAAAGGAGAAAATGCTGGTATGAAATTAAATTTATTGTCTGCAAATGCTTTCATTGTGGACAAGTCTAAAATTTTGTCGTTTGGTCTAGAGTTATACAACCGACCTTTTATCCTCGTGTAGTTAGTAAATAGACTTTGTGGAAAAAGGAGAAAAAGCTTGCATATGCAACTGTTCAAATGAAAGACTTCTCGACAAATCGTTTTCAAGAAAGAGGTACAAGGACTTTTTTTCCTGTCTATCAGGCGTTTCATCGTCGCGTCACTTGCCATTTATATCTAAAAGTGCGAAGGTAATATCTCAAATGACAATTCATTACTTTGAAAAATTAACATATTATTATTAAAAGCCTTTAAAAAGATTTATACCGTAAAAGACCATTACATTTAACCTCTATCCAGCCAAATAAATTAAATGAAACTTTGAAGCCGACAGTAGAAACCCGTATAATACCTTTCAAATTTATTTTCTTTTTTGAGAAAAATATCTCTTTATCGGACAGTGTAGATTCAAGATCAGACTGCACGTTCTGTGCAGTCTGATCTTGGATCTACACTGTCCGCAAAAGGTCAGCAAGTCGCTCTTAACAGCCAAAAAGTTAATAAATATTGTTGCAACGGATAGATAGTTCCTCATAAAAAGTTGAGTCGATTCAAGAAAAGGGATTAATCGTTCCACACTTAATTATTTTTCAATATTGCCAAGCCCCGAAAAGTATGTTTATTTCATTTGACAGCTCAACCCACGTGGCGAATATTTACATGAGATTTACATAATTATGAAAGATAATTATGTAAGATTAAAATCTCTGGGATGTTTTTTGCGCCTTTAATCGATTAATCCGTGTATGATAAGGCTGCTGGGGTTTGCTATCGCATTTCGACACGACTTGACGGTATAAAACATTCACAGTTTAATCCCCTTTCACCAAATAATCAACCGTTTTGAGTATGTACCTTGAGCAACAACAACATTACCATTTATTCACCCAGTGATATATACATCAAACATGGGGAAATGACAAAAATATATAGTAGTTTGGCGAAACATCAATACAGTGTAAGTGATTATTACTAAGAAGTAAGAAGAAAGAAAAAAACATTGGGTAAAAAGAGAAACATAACTCTGAGAGGTAGGGGAGATTTCAAAAAGACAGAAAAAGTAAGGAACATAAGTTAAGAATTAGAAGGGGAGCTGTTAAACTTTTTAAGAGAGAAGGGAAGGAGAGAGTAAAGGGAAAGGTGTTCAGATACGAGAGGAGCGACCTGTGCAAATGACAAAGAATGACCACGAAGGAAAGAATTTGTACTACAGTAGCGTACTAGGCCACGGGGTTATTCATCGAGAACGCAGTCAGCTTATCGACCCTGAACAAAAGCTACATAGATTAATAAAAAAAAACCAAAAAGTGTTAAAATTACACTGCACGTGGACATTGATAATCCAAAAGAAACACGTGGCAGGACACAGTTTAACCCTTGGGCGTCAAATCACTTTATATCCTGACTTTTGCGGGTAGTGTAAACCAGAATTACATTGTAGAGAAAGTGAGAAAGATGGCTTTTTAAAACATTATGGGAGCCAGGATTTTCTCCTTTTTCCACATTTTTTTTAAAAAATCATTTCCAAGATTTCTTCTTCATGTGAGTTACAATTTATTTGTTGTCTCCAAAAGGCCCGATAGCTTAGTCTCCCTCTATCTTTTAGAGTCAAATATGAGCCAAAACCCGAGGTTTCGATGTTATTTTATAAAGCTGGTTTCCCAATTTGAAATGTCCCGTAGCTGAATGTTGACCCATACGCTAACTACTGAGCTTCTCGGGCGGGAGAGTTCCTTTAGGGAGATGGATTTTGAAAACATGGGAAAAGGAGAAAATGTTGGTAACCAGCCGATTGATTTTCTTTTTCCACAGTTTTTTTTTTAATTATTCCCACGACAAATCTTTCTTCATGTGAGTTACAATTTATTTGTTGTTCCCAAAAGGCTCGATAGCTCAGTCGTAGCTTACAGAGAAAAGGAGGTCGCTGGTTCGATCCCCGGCTCGGCCAATTTCTTTCCGAGGAATGATGATAGTCATTGCGACGGGATTCATTCCTCTCTCACCGCTGACCATTGTTTCGATGATTGTAATGTGGGAAAGCAGCCAGTAGCTTTGAAAGAATATTGTGCTGGTAATAGAAACTCCAGAACAGCATGGATAGGTGCGCTGGCCGCCGTGATATAACTGAAATAATGTTAAAAACGGCATTAAACACCATACAAGCAATCAACCAAGATAAGTCTCACCACATGAGTCACAATTAATTTCTTGTCTATAAAATGCTCTAATATACACTAGTTTCAATTTTTGTAGACTGGCTTAGAGTTCAGGCATAATTGAAATTTTGATTTTCTATTCGACGAGAACATGATCTACTATTGTACTGTTCGTCCATTTTGGCACAAGTTTTTTTTTCATATTCCCAAAAAAGGTTCAGGCTTTTGTTAAACTTGAATTTGCTTTACAATCAATAAATTCTAAAATCATTAAGTAGATAGTTCTGATAGGAAAGAGATTACATAAATTGTGGTTTTACTGACTGATCCATTACCATACAGGTTAGTCTTTGACATATCAATAATTAAAACATGAACAAAGATAAAGCTACTGAGTGTATGTAACATGTCCTGTTTTGCTATCAGCATGTGCTGCCAGGGGCAGATCTAGCCCAAAATAAAGTATGCGCAAAGATAATACCGACGGAAAAATGACCAGCTCGCATAGCTCAAGTGGTAGAGCGTAGGACTTGTAAACATCAAGTCTTGGGTCACTTGGGCCATCTAAAATTACCAATAGTCTTTCGGATGAGACGTTAATCCGAGGTCCCATGTGATATACACCGAGCACGTTCTTAAAGAACCAGGCGTAACTTAGGATGGGTTTCGTCCTGTATCTTGCAAAAAGCCCGTTACAAAACTAACAGTCTTCAGGGGGGGCTTTGCCCATATGGGCAACCGGTGGCAACGATAATTAAACGAAAATTTAAAGAACCGACGGTAATTACCCGAGGCGCGAAGGGCGGGGGAGATTCTCAAGGAGGGTCCGGGGGGGGGGGGCTCCAACAGAAAAATTGTGAATTGTAGAAGCTTTTTGGTGGTCTCTTGTGACGTTTTTTTTTTTTTCTTTTTTTTTTCAAAGTGTACGCATCTGCGGTTTTTTGTTTTTGGTACGGGCAGCTTTGGCCCTGTCGGCAATGCATTACTAACATAACATAATTACTCCTTGATATTAGGGTAGCCTCTTATGATATCACCATTTTGTCACACTGTTTTAGATTTTCTATTTCTGATCTTTGATCTACACTGTCCGATAAAAAGATTTTTTTTCCAAAAAATACGTTTGAAATAGCATCATTTAGATCGGTTAATTGGTTGTATGATGTCTAACGCCGGTTTTATCGCGGCAGCCAGTGCACCTATCCATGCTTTCCTGAAGTTTCTTTTACCAGTACTCCGCACAATTTTCTGTCCAAGCCACTGGCTTCTTTCCCACATAACCATCATCGAAACAATGATCAGTGGTGAGAGAGGAATGAATCCTGTCGCAATGGCTATCATCAATCCTCGGAAAGAAATTGGCCGAGCTGGGGATCGAACCAGCGACGCCCCGTTCTTGAGTCCAGTACGCTACCGGCTGAGCTTCCACAGCTCGGCAGCAACATTCAGGTTTTGACTATCGGCTTGAAATTTTCATTTAATTAATTTAGCAGGATAAGTTTGATGGCAATAACTTATTTTCAAGCTGTTACCAAACCATTTACTATGCAACATTAGGACAGTTGTTTATGTTACAGAACACATGAAAGAGATTTTCGATTCATGTCTCATTTTTCATGGGCCTAAGGGGAGGATGGTTGACGATATGAGCTATGCTCCCCGAAAAGGAGGATTATTGCGCGAAGTGCGCAGGCTGACATGGGTCGATACTTTTTACGGTAGATCTATTAAACCCTCTGCCCACTAAGCATAACTTATTTTTTTTTCTTAGAATAAAATGTGAAGAAAAAAGATCAATCAATCAATCAATCAATCAATCAATCAATCAGTCAGTCAGTCAGTCAGTCAATCAATCAATCAATCGATAAAAAAATGAAGTACTAAGTTCACCCTTACTTGCTTTTGTGGACACTATAAATCGAATCCTATGTGTCCTCTAATTTTGGAATAAATTCTGGTTTAACTTTCTTTATATGACGGTAGTTTTTATCATATACCGACTGAAATGGTTTTGTATGCCTTTTGTTAATTAATTGGCTTACGGTAGTGGACCCGTAAGAGAAAACAGCTATTTCCACTATAACATTATCCTACAAAATTTGCTATGATTAAAAATGAGTATTATTTTACTACTTTAACCAAGCCACTTATTCCTTTTTTTCCTTCTTAGAATTACCATTTATAAATCTAAAACCACTATATTCTCATTTCAAAGGGAGATAATAATTACCTCCCTTTTCTGAAAACTAACAAAAGTATCAACAAATAATTTCAAGATAGACATCAAAGGAATTTCTGGTCGGTTAAACATGTGCAAAAGTATTATATCTGTATAAATTCTTATTTATCAACTATCAAGAAATTTTATTCCATGTTGCACTAGAAGCATTAGGGGTCTGCTACCTTGACTGATATATGGTCCACTCTGTCTCGTCATTAGTTTTTCAGGGAAAGAAAAAGCTGAAATTTCAATAGTTCGAAATGTTAATTTATCAGACTTTGTAGATTAGTGATCGAATTGCACGTTGTGGGCAGTCTGATCCTGATTCACATCGTTTGCAATGCCGTATTTAGGTGCGCTTAGCAACAGATAGTTTTAGAAGTGTCTAACTTCTAATATGTCATTTATTTGTTTTTCAACGTAATCTGTATCTATTTTTTCCCTATTTTTTCCCTTATTCCTTCGGAAAACATGAAATACTTCATGTATTGCCGACACACACTTATTTTCCAATTGTACTGATACATACATTTTTTTGTCTTCACATCTCGTGCTTATCTTGTGTAACTGTATTGGCTATAAATATGTTTGTATTCTAAGCCAAATAAAGATTATGTTATGTTATTTCAGGCCAGGATCCCAAAGACGCAATAAAATCACACTCATGAATAACTCTTTGTTTTACTTAAGGTACATCAGCCTTGGCTCTCTTTTTTGTGTGCGTTGAATCTGCAATTAAGTGACAACGGTTTGGTTTTCATTCGTTATGCGGATGGGACGCTCATTCTGCAACTTTTCCTGATTAAACATTCGTTAGAATCTTGACAACACAGCGTAAACTGCTCACGTAGGTTATTTTAAAGTGTTGCTGAATACTACGTAAGGTACTATTAGTATAAAAAAGTAAAATTCCTGGATGTTACCGGGTACTATGTTGCCTGAAGGGCTCAAATATAGTTTCTTAGCCAATCAAATAAAGCTTACCTTGATAGCATGCAATGTTTGCTTCGCAGATATCACTGTATATGGCCTATCTGTTCCAAATTGGTACAGGGTCCGTATTCACCAACCGTTCTCAATAATAAATATTCTTAGTCTTATTCTCAAGAATTTTCTGAATTTGAAAGTAAATAACTTCTGATTGGCTAAACCAAACGCTTTAGCCAATCAGAAATTGTGTTACTTTCAAAATCAAGAATAAGACCAAAAATGAAATTAAGAATGTTTGATGAATATAGGCCCAGGTTTCGTATTTATCAATTGACCTAAATGTTGATCTATTTCTATATCGAAAGAGCTGACTTTTCGAGGTGTTCTAAGAGTTTAAAAAAAGTTGGAGAATGCGGTCTTATATCTCTTCAAAACTGTGTTTTCCTTAACTATAAAATGTTTTGCTTTTCCATCTTTCAGTGTGATAAATAGAGAATACGTACATAATGTTGTCGTATATCAAAAATATCTAACGAGGTTGGGAGAATTGATAATTGTCGAGCCTTAGCGAGACAATCATCAATTCTCACAACCGAGTTAGATATTTTTGATATACAACAACACTATGTATGTATTATATTTATCTTTTA
This sequence comes from Hippopus hippopus, assembly GCA_946811185.2. Lineage (NCBI taxonomy): Eukaryota > Metazoa > Mollusca > Bivalvia > Cardiida > Cardiidae > Hippopus > Hippopus hippopus. Next base: position 24,362,387 of record OX328104.1, on the reverse strand, counting down.
ACGTCTAATTTGTTGCTGTTTATTATTTCTAGAAATAAAAAACACGAATTTAGCGATATTTGCACATGAAATGGATATGGATAAGCTGTAATAATGACGTCACGAATGATGTTGACTATGTCAAAAAAGTGACGTTTACTCGCAGAAAATTCATTCATGTTCTATAAATATCAATGGTATATCAATTCATGTACTATAAATATCCGTGGTATGTCAAAAACTGTTCTATAAATATCCGTCGTATATCAAAAAAATATCACATAGGTGTTATTGCATGGATATTCGGTTAGCTGAAAGATGAAAAAGGCATAATGCAGTTACTATCGACATGGTAGATTTCAGTTCTGGCAAGAAAACTGAGAAATAAAAAAAAGAGACAACTGTGTCTATTTTTGTAAGATCATCCATCACTTACCTGTCGTCTTCTCTCAACTTCTTGCATTAACTCTTTACAATACGGCAAAATTTTGGACTCAACCAAATTGAAAGCATTTGCAGACGACAAAATAAGATATGGCTCAAGTGATGATTTCTGTCTTTGTTAGGGTAGAAAACATTGTGGAAAGAGGAGAAAATGCTGGTCACCAGCATTTTCTCCTTTTCCCACAATGTTTTCAAAAGGCCTCTTTCTCAGGGTTTTTAAAAACTCGGGATCGTGTGGTAAAGGGTTAAGTGAATGTTGGATAAGGAATCTGATATGAAAACAGCCGGTAAATGTACGCAAACCTGCTTAAAGTAACAGTAAAGGCCAAATGTAAACAAAGCGGGTGTTTAAATGCATTTGAATTTATATCATACCATTTAAAAAGTATGGAAATTATTGTGAAGATGACAATCTGTCATTGTACGGTGGGTCCAAGTGTTAGTCGCTGACAGAGAAATTAATTTCAAAACTAGGTTAAAACCTGCCAGATAGCTGTGTCTTTTGTTTACTTTTTGCCTGATTTTAAAATTCTTTTTTCTGCCAGAGACTAACATATGGCCTGACCACACGATAACAGACTGTCATCTCCACAATATTTTCTATACTTTTAACTGGTATGATTTTAATTTAAATGTATTGTGACACCTGCTTTGATATTTTGGCCTTTACTGGGCCTTTAATAAGTAAAATGCAATTTTTGATTCGACAGTAAAAAACCCAAATATTGCTATTTCAAAGTTATGTTTTGGGGAATTCGTAATATTGGACAGTGTAGATCCAAAATCAGACTGCACGTTCTGTGCAGTCTGATCTTGATCTACCCTATCCCCAAAAGGTCAGTGAGTCACGCTTATCAGCCTGAGGGTTAAACTTCAGGATGCGACGCATTCCATGTAGATAAACACACTCAAATAGAAGAAAGGTTGAAGTTGGTTTTGGAAAGTCTCGTTCGAAGATCGAGCCGGCTGAATAAGAATGATGTGCCCCAGCGTCCAAAAGCATAACCTGCAAAATGATATGAATATGAATGTAGTATACCATTTGGACATACATAACCTATAAATTATTTTTAAAGATGCATCATCACAGCCAGAGAGAGAGAGAGAGAGAGAGAGAGAGAGAGAGAGAGACAGAGACAGAGAGAGAGAGAGAGAGAAACGCTGTTAAATTTGATAGACTGTAGAATGGTTCAGAATTTAGTCCCCTGTGTAGACATAGATAGATTGCCAAGATATATGATGTACTGTGATCGAGAAGTTCAAGAGAGTTGTCCGAGGACATATCTTGGTGAGTAGAAAACTGGTTTACGGTCGAAGCTGTAAACAATGGCGAGGCGTCAGAGAAATTTATCTCTGGATTCCGCCAAGAGTCGGATGTGATGTAATATGCATACAGTTTCGTTCTTCCGCGCTTTCTAGTTTCCATTTTCTTTGTTACCTCTTTAAACACGAGTCGAAGGTCAAATAACTCACGCGATAGAATGCATAACTATCATGTTCTATTACGGGGTATTACGACATATATCGGAAATCTTCGATTTAAAATCGGTAACGAAAACCCTGACTTCTTCGATGGCCTCCATAAATTGAAATGTATTTTTTATCGGTCGTAATCTATGCAACCGTCTGGGGTAACATTTGGAATGAAGATACAAGTAAAGATTATAGTTCGATAAAATAAAGATAAAATGGGTTAAAACTGGCTTAAAAGGAGTATATGTGTATCTTTAATTTTTGTTTGTTTGCGGGAGGTTATGAATACATAATGGATAGCGTGATCAGACTGCAACAATGGCTGCCAAGCTATTGACGCTCGGTCTTAGCATGGCAAATGTTATAACGACAATAAAGATACTGTGGTAATCGTGTTTGGAAGGAGTGGGTAACCTTCTAAAACGTAAATAGAAACCGGAAAAATATTGCACTTGATGAAAATTCTGCCTTGTAATACTTAAACATAAAAAAAGAACTAGTGACATTGGCTAGAGACATTTGGGATTGTATCCTAAATGTGACTTTTAAAATCATGATTGATTGATTGATTGATTGATTGATTGATTTATGGTGTTTAAGGCCGTTTTCAACATTATGTCAGTTATATCGCGGCGGCCAGTGCACCTATCCATGCTTTCCCGGAGTCTCTTTTACCAGTACTTCGCACAATTTTCTTTCCAAGCCACCGGCTGCTTTCCCACGTAACAATCATCGAAACAATAGTCAGCGGTGGGAGATGAATGAATCCTGTCGCAATGACTATCATCAATCCTCGGAAAGAAATTGGCCGAGCCAGGAATCGAACCCACGATCCCCCTGCACGCTACCGACTGAGGTAACGGGGCAGTGTTTTAAAATCGTGATGTTCACTAACTTGGAGACATTCCAACATTATATTATGCTTTTTTGACTGATATGTTTTGACTACTCGTATCTTTGCACTCCGAAGTACAAAGATCTAATATATTGCTGTAAGGTTACAACGCAGCTGTTTTAACTCTTCAACTGCAATTGGTTGCTTCAGTACCTTTTTTTTTACGGACAATGTAGATCAAAGATAAGACTGTACAGAATGTGCGGTCTTATCTTTGATCTACATTGTCCACTACTTTAAATTTTCGTGAGCTTTGACCAAAAATGTACCTGTATTTGCCATGGTTTTGTCTTTCAGCCGTAAGATGTCGAAAGTATTCATTTGTTGTGAAAGAGTCACAGTGCACTAAAATAAATCACTATAGATATTTTACCCCGGACGTCGACTATATATTAGCCATGCTCTGCGAAAAAAAAGGGGCTTAATGCATTTGCAGAAAGTATCTACTCATGTCAGCATGCGCACTCCGCGCAGCCTAACATGAATCGAACCTGTTTGCTATTGGTCAGTTTTCTGTATGTCAAAGGACCATTCTACCTCATGATTCAGTCGGTTGTGAAGCGAAATGGATTTTATGGATCCATGATTGTATGATTGGTATAAGGCTTGCAACACGCGAAAAGGGGCATTCGGACATTTGCGTAATGTGTCGTCTCGGATCAGCCTGCGCAGTCCGCACAGGCTAATCCGAGACGGCACTTTACGACTACATTAGATTTTGTGCTACAGTAGACTTGCGCAAAACAGAAAATTACATAAAAACGGAAAGTGTCGTTTCGGATTAGCCTGCGCGGAGTGCGCAGGCTGATCCGAGACGACACTTTACGCAAATGTCCGAATGCCCCTTTTCGCGTGTTGCAGGCCATAATGAATCACAGAGATGCTATAAACCGCCTTTTGCCATAGCATAGCTATATTTATCCACGTGGACCTTGGTCAAAATTTTAGCCTTGTTTACTAGTATTATTCTAGTTTGGTTGACCATCAGTAGTCCAAAATGAAGACTTATGATGTACCAAATAGGCACTATATTCGACATGATATTTTTTCTTCATAAATCGAGTGACTAAGTGACTAAATTTATAGATGCAAAGTATTCGGATTCTGTGTCTTTCATTCCACTTTTTCAGCTAACCTTAGCGCGCAGTGCTCAAGGTGAGCTTTTGTAATCGTGCTGTGCCCGTCGTGCTCGTGCGTCGTGCGTCGTGTGGTCGTAAACATTTACACTGTGTGCACTCTAGAGGCCACGTTTTCAATCAGATACTCTTTGAAAATTGATCAGAATGTTTGCCTTCATAAAATCAGGGACAACTTCGAAATTGGGTCACGTAGGGTAAAAAAAAAAATCACCGGGCAGAATCTTCAAGAAACCTTGTGTGCACTCTAGAGGCCACATTTTCAGCCTCATACTCATGGAATTAGACCAGATTCTTTATCTTGATGATATCTGAAAGAAGTTTGAAATTAGGTCATTGCCAGTCAAAAAGTAGGTCATTGGGCCTAATCGCAGAAAAACCTTGTGTGCACTCTAGAGGCCACAATCTTAGCCTGATACTCATGAAACTTGGCCAGAATGTTTGTCTTAATGCTATCTCGGACAAGTTCGAAATTGGGTCATGTCGGGTCAAAAAGTAGGTCACACGACCAAATCTAAGAAAAACCTTGTGTGCACTCTAGAAGCCACATTTTTAGCTTGATACTCATGAGACTAGGCCAGATTCTTTATATTGTGATGATATCTGAAGAAGTTTGAAATTAAATCATGTCAAGTCAAAAAGTAGGTCGTTGGGCCAAGCATTGTGAACACTCTAGAGGCCACATTCTCAGCCGGATACTCATGAAGATTGGTCAGACTGCGCAGGCTGACCTGGGTCAATACTTTTTGCATATGCATTAAGCCCCCTTTTTTCAACAGCATGGCTCATATCTTTATTAAGCATTTACCTTGGACGTCGTCTACATATTAGCCATGCTCTGTGAAAAAAAGGGGCTTCATGCATTTGCAAAAAGTACCGACTCATGCCAGCCTGCGCACTCCGCGCAGGCTGACATGAATCGAAACTTTTTTGTTATTGATCAGTTTTCTGTATGCCCAAGGACCATTCTACCTCATGATTCAGTCGGTTGTCAGACGAAATGGATAATATGGATCCATAATTTATGACGAGTTGTTTGGTATGATGCATCACAAAATGTATTACAATTCCCTTTGCGAAAGCATTGCTTATGTACTCAAGTCATGCTCCTAGAAGAGGTGGTTTTTCGCTTCTGCAAAAAGTAAACCCAATTTACCCAGGTCAACCTGCGCAGTCAGCACCGGCTTATCTGGGTCGAAAGCCTTTGCTATTGGTCAATTCAACCATTAACCTCAATAGTAAATAAATAAAATAAAACTTTCAAGCCGGTAGTAAATACCCAAATATTGAAATTTTAAAGATATTTGTGAGGATATCTCTTTATCAGAAAGTGTAGATTCAATATCAGACTGCACGTTCTGTGCGGTCTGACCTTGGTCATCACTGTCCGCAAAAGGTCCTTGAGTCCTGCTTGCTTGGTGTTAATTTTCTGCATGTCAAAGGGCCATTCTACTCCATGATCCAGCCCGTAGTTAGACGAAATAGATCCGTATAATGCATCGGCTAGCTTGGTATAATGGTTCATAATGCGTTATTAAGATGCATTAAACCCTCACTTGTCGGAGCGCCACTAAAAGAACACAAATATTCCGCGTTTGCTACAGGCAATATCTGTAACTGCACTTCGTTACTGCAGCCAAGCCCCGGTAGCTCAGTCGGTAGCGTGCAGGACTTGAGAACGGGGGGTTGTGTGTTCGACCCCTGGCTCGGCCAATTTCTTTCCGAGGATTGATAGTTCTTACGAACGAAGTCCGTAACAAAGAAACAAATGAACAAATGCATAGCTGAAATACAAACCGCATCTGGCGGAATTCGAACCCACGACGGACAAGATCCTCGTTTTTCGAGATTTAAAAGACCAATACCATAATCACTGAGCTAAAGAGATATCTCCCTAACGCAGTTGTTAGGTACTGTATTTAAATCGGGACGAAGCCATGCACGAAGGAGTGGTCTCCCGTAACACACCCCCTCTTAAAGTCATCATTTATTGATGACTCAAAGCCTTATTAGGCAGTAAGTCTATTATTTAGACAACAAATGTCCGTTTTTGGACAACAAATGGGATTAATGGCTCAATGGCCAATCCCGGACGAGCCCCCATCTTACGAACAAAGTCCGTAACAAAGAAACAAATGAACAAATGCATAGCTGAAATACAAACGGCATTTGGCGGGATTCGAACCCACGGCGGACAAGATCCTCGATTTTCGAGGTTTAAAAGACCAATACCATAATCACTGAGCTAAAGAGATATCTCCCTAACGCAGTTGTTAGGTATTGTATTTAAATCCGGACGAAGCCATGCATGAAGGAGTGGTCTCTCGTAACATAGTCATTGCGAAAGGATTCATTTCTCTCCCGCCGCTTACCATTGTCTCGACGATGGTTGTTTGGGAAAGCAGCCAGTGGCTTGGAAAGAAAATTGTGCGGAGTACTGGTAAAAGAGACGCCAGGAAAGCATGGATAGGTGCACTGGCCGCGCGATATAACTGAAATAATGTTGAAAACGGAGTTAAACACCATGCAATCAATCAATCAATCAATCGTTACTGCAATACTTTGGTTGTAAAATATCGACTGGAAGTGTTCGTTCAGTTTATTCAGCAATTCAAGAGTTAAAAATGACAGATGTATTTGAAGTATTTTTATACATAACTTATCGCCTGTTTAGCAAAATCTTTCATTGCATTATAGTTTTTCCATTTCTTTTCCCTATTTTGTATATATACATGACCCATGCTCTGGCAAAAGGGTGCCCAAGGCATCTCACATAATCATAGATAAAAAAAAATCCATTTTGTCAAACAAGTGATTGAAGCATGAAGTAAATTGGTCCTTTTTACATGTAGATAAATGACTGACAGCAAAATGTATCGACCCATGTCAGCCTGCGCCGACTGCGCAGGCTGATATGGGTCGATACTTTTTGCAGATACATTAAGCCCCTTTTTCACAGAGCATGACTCGTATATACATGTTCATTGTTGAAATGCTCGTCAATGTGGCGGACAAACAATAAAATAATAACCATGCAACGGCGAGCTTAGTATAATGGTATAATATGTCACGAGGATGCATTAAGCACCCATGTCCCGTAGCGCCGTTCATTCAACACAAACATTCTTGATTTGCTGTAGGCAAAATTTGTTCCACTTCCAGCGCTTTCTGCGAATGTTTTGTGAACCAGATGTGAAAACAATGTAACTTATTGCACTTTATTGTTATACTTACCCATGTCTACAAGCAGCCACATTTCGACATAAATGTTATGAATCCGTGAAAACATTGCGAAAAATCGCGAAAATTGCTCAAAGTGAGAGCTCAATATACCGTAATGCTTTCTATAGTGAGTGTACTCATCCATCTTGTACGAATCGAAAATTGTGACTGTCTGTCAAAAGTTGTTGTTATTTTAGATAGACCCAAAATATTCCATGTATAATGTAACAATTTAACGAACTCTTTGGCATTAACGTTGGTGCTTTGTAGGCTAGCATTTTTTTGTAATAAATTCCACAGAGCCTAAGCAAGATTTGGCTAGAAACATCAAAGAATATTGAAATAGATGCCATTTTATCACAACGCTAGCATAATGCTCTAGAACCACTTATGTAATAAAACTTTACAGAAACATCATGAAAGGTGGGAAAAAAATCGCATTTGAAAATCTTATTTCAAAAGGCCCTTTATAACAAAAGTGGTTGGAACGGAGAACAGTATTTGTAACAAAAAAAAAAACAAACCCCGGCTATTTGTAATAAAATATCTTTCATGATGTTTCTGTAAAGTTTTGGATTAAGATCATCCATTTAATTGGCTTGCAACACGCGAAAAGTGGCATTCGGACATTTGCGTAAAGTGTCGTCTCGGATCAGCCTGCGCAGTCCGCACAGGCTAATCCGAAACGACACTTTCCGTTTTTATGTAATTTTCTGTTTTGCGCAAGTCTACTGAAGAACAAAATCTAATGTAGTCGTAAAGTGCCGTCTCGGATTAGCCTGTGCGGACTGCGCAGGCTGATCCGAGACGACACTTTACGCAAATGTCCGAATGCCCTTTTTCGCGTGTTGCAAGCCATATATCCATTTTGAAGTACATGGGCTAATATGGAAGGAATATAGCGAAGTTGATAATTTTATTACAAAAAGCCGTTTTATTACAAAAATGGTTCTAACAATGCTCACTAAACTAAGGCAAGAGTCCTTTATTGGTAACCCTGAACCTGCTAAAGAAGTGAAATGAAACTTTCAAGCCGGAAGTATAAGCCCGAATATTACTATTTCAAAGTTATTTTTTTTTTTTTGAGGAAAGTATCTCCTTATCGGACAGTGTAGATCCAAGATCAGACTGCACGTTCTGTGCAGTCTGATCTTGGACCTACACTGTTCGCAAAAGCCCACAAAGTCACCCTATAGCAGACTAAGCATTGGGAAAAAGAGTTTAAAAAGCGCTGTTTCATTCTATGACATGTTGTAGCCTGTGACATAAAATGCAGAATAAAGAGCTTGTCGAAATTTGACGGATTATACCGCTCATTGTCGCTAAATTACATAACCTTTTTTTAAACTTTGGTGAAACACGCCTTGACAGATTATTAATTTTCGAATACAAAACCATTGAAATGCATGCAGTATTTAATCACTACTTATGCATTCAATCTTATTCAATCTCGATTTTGCTTTGGTAATCCTAATTAAGCCATGCCCTGGCAAAAAGGGGTTTTCAATACATCTCCGTATTGCATTATACCGAGCAAGTCATCACATAATTAGGGATCCATAGTATCTATACTCAGTTCCATAAATAAGTGTGCACCTAATTTTCTTTTATTTCTCGTCGCATGTTTTACTGAAGACCAACAAATTTGGTATCATACTTTAGTTCAGAGTCTGTAGAAAATGCCAGGCTAATCAGATTTTGACTAACAGAAAGTTTAAGTTAGGTTTTTACAGTTTAAATGAAGGTGGTACTAAAATCAAAGTTGCAAAAGTACTCAAAGACTAAGGTAACATTAAAGTTAGGTTTTGGCCACCGCTCTCGTTCAGGAATGGAATAACATTCCTGATGCAATGATTTTACGTTATGTAAGGTCTATGCAACTTCGAATAATTGCCTGTATCGACAGCAGAGGTGGCTTTACAAGATATTGATTGAAAAATTACAAGAACTTTAAGAAAAACCTTGATTAGCCTGGCATTTTCTACAGACTCTGAACTAAAGTATGATACCAAATTTGTTGGTCTTCAGTAAAACATGCGACGAGAAATAAAAGAAAATTAAGTGCACACTTATTCATGGAACTGAGTATATTTTGTTTAACAAGCGACTGAATCATGAGATAGACTGGTCCTTTGACATGTAGAACATTTACTTACTTCAAAAGGTTTACTTTAAACGTATTTATTTTGCGTCGATCGAGAAACTAATTTGTCTCGTTTCTGCTTCCCGGGAACTACACTAGCACTCGCGCCGAATGTGTAAGCCAATGAACGGCCCCAAAGTTGACATCCGCTCCCGGGTATCAAACTCTGGACCTTCTGGTTACGAGGCCGACGCTCTATCTCACAACCACGGAGACTAGGGACAACAGTTTCATTAAGCCCCCTTTTAACGGAGCATGGCTGAATCCATTTACTAATAAAAATGCATGGCTTTGGGTGAAAAAAAGATCACAAAAAGAAAACTAGATAATTATGTTTTAATGTTTAACCTCTTTTTTCCCCTAATTAAATGAGATGAAACTTTCAAACTGATAGTAAAAGCCCCGGTAGCTCAGTCGGTAGCGTGCAGGACTTGAGAACAGAGGGTCGTGGGTTCGATCCCTGGCTCCGCCAATTCTTTCCGAGGACTGATGATGGTCATTGCGACAAGATTCATTCCTCTCCCACCGCTTACCATTGTCTCGACGATGGTTATGTGGGAAAGCAACCAGTGGCTTGGAAAGAAAATTGTGCGGAGTACTTGTAAAAGAGACTCCAGGAAAGCATGGACAGGTGCACTGGCAGCCGCGATATAACTGAAATAATGCTGAAAGTGGCGTTAAACACCATGCAATCAATCAATCAATCAATCAATCGTTACTGCAATACTTTGGTTGTAAAATATCGACTGGAAGTGTTCGTTCAGTTTATTCAGCAATTCAAGAGTTAAAAATGACAGATGTATTTGAAGTATTTTTATACATAACTTATCGCCTGTTTATCAAAATCTTTCATTGCATTATAGTTTTTCCATTTCTTTTCCCTATTTTGTACATATACATGACCCATGCTCTGGCAAAAGGGTGCCCAAGGCATCTCACATAATCATAGATAAAAAAAATCCATTTTGTCAAACAAGTGATTGAAGCATGAAGTAAATTGGTCCTTTTTACATGTAGATAAATGACTAACAGCAAAAAGTATCGACCCATGTCAGCCTGCGCCGACTGCGCAGGCTGATATGGGTCGATACTTTTTGCAGATACATTAAGCCCCTTTTTCACAGAGCATGACTCGTATATACTTGTTCATTGTTGAAATGCTCGTCAATGTGGCGGACAAACAATAAAATAATAACCATGCAACGGCGAGCTTAGTATAATGGTATAATATGTCACGAGGATGCATTAAGCACCCATGTCCCGTAGCGCCGTTCATTCAACACAAACATTCTTGATTTGCTGTAGGCAAAATTTGTTCCACTTCCAGCGCTTTCTGCGAATGTTTTGTGAACCAGATGTTAAAACAATGTAACTTATTGCACTTTATTGTTATACTTACCCTTGTCTACAAGCAGCCACATTTCGACATAAATGTTATGAATCCGTGAAAACATTGCGAAAAATCGCGAAAATTGCTCAAAGTGAGAGCTCAATATACCGCAATGCTTTCTATAGTGAGTGTACTCATCCATCTTGTACGAATCGAAAATTGTGACTGTCTGTCAAAAGTTGTTGTTGTTTTAGATAGACCCAAAATATTCCATGTATAATGTAACAATTTAACGAACTCTTTGGCATTAACGTTGGTGCTTTGTAGGCTAGCATTTTTTTGTAATAAAATTCCACAGAGCCTAAGCAAGATTTGGCTAGAAACATCAAAGAATATTGAAATAGACGCCATTTTATCACAACGCTAGCATAATGCTCTAGAACCACTTATGTAATAAAACTTTACAGAAACATCATGAAAGGTGGAAAAAAAATCGCATTTGAAAATCTTATTTCAAAAGGCCCTTTATAACAAAAGTGGTTGGAACGGAGAACAGTATTTGTAAAAAAAAAACCCCGGCTATTTGTAATAAAATATCTTTCATGATGTTTCTGTAAAGTTTTGGATTAAGATCATCCATTTAATTGGCTTGCAACACGCGAAAAGGGGCATTCGGACATTTGCCTAAAGTGTCGTCTCGGATCAGCCTGCGCAGTCCGCACAGGCTAATCCGAAACGACACTTTCCGTTTTTATGTAATTTTCTGTTTTGCGCAAGTCTACTGAAGAACAAAATCTAATGTAGTCGTAAAGTGCCGTCTCGGATTAGCCTGTGCAGACTGCGCAGGCTGATCCGAGACGACACTTTACGCAAATGTCCGAATGCCCCTTTTCGCGTGTTGCAAGCCATATATCCATTTTGAAGTACGTGGGTTAATATGGAAGGAATATAGCGAAGTTGATAATTTAATTACAAAAAGCCGTTTTATTACAAAAATGGTTCTAACAATGCTCACTAAACTAAGGCAAGAGTCCTTTATTGGTAACCCTAAACCTGCTAAAGAAGTGAAATGAAACTTTCCAGCCGGCAGTGTAAACCCAAATATTATTATTTCAAAGTTATTCTTTTGGGGGAAATATCTTCTTATCGGACAGTGTAGATGCAAGATCAGACTGCACGTTCTGTGCAGTCTGATCTTGATCTACACTGTCCGCAAAAGCCCTTACGCAGACTAAGTTAAAAAAAAAAAGAGTTGAAAAAGCGCAGTTTCATATTATGACATGTTGTAGCCTGTGACATAAAATGCAGAATAAAGATCGTGTCGAAATTTGACGGATTATAGCGCTCATTGTCGCTAAATTACATAACCTTTTTTTAAACTTTGGTGAAACACGCCTTGACAGATTATTAATTTTCGAATACAAAACCATTGAAATGCACGCAGTATTTAATCACTACTTATGCATTCAATCTTATTCAATCTCGATTTTGCTTTGGTAATCCTAATTAAGCCATGCCCTGGCAAAAGGGGTTTTCAATACATCTCCTTACTGCATTATACCGAGCAAGTCATCACATAATTAGGGATCCATAGAATCTATACTCAGTTCCATAAATAAGTGTGCAGCTAATTTTCTTTTATTTCTCGTCGCATGTTTTACTGAAGACCAACAAATTTGGTATCATACTTTAGTTCAGAGTCTGTAGAAAATGCCAGGCTAATCAGATGTTGACTAACAGAAAGTTTAAGTTAGGTTTTTGCAGTTTAAATGAAGGTGGTACTAAAATCAAAGTTGCAAAAGTACTCAAAGACTAACATTAAAATTAGGTTTTGGCCCCCGCTCTCGTTCAGGAATGGAATAACATTCCTGATGCAATGATTTTACGTTATGTAAGGTCTATGCGACGTCGAATAATTGCCTGTATCGACAGCAGAGCTGGCCATACAAGATATTGATTGAAAAATTACAAGAACTTTAAGAAAAACCTTGATTAGCCTGGCATTTTCTACAGACTCTGAACTAAAGTATGATACCAAATTTGTTGGTCTTCAGTAAAACATGCGACGAGAAATAAAAGAAAATTAAGTGCACACTTATTTATGGAACTGAGTATATTTTGTTTAACAAGCGACTGAATCATGAGATAGACTGGTCCTTTGACATGTAGAACATTTACTTGTTTCAAAAGGTTTAGTTTAAACATATTTATTTTTACGTCGACCGAGAAACTAATCTCTCTCGCTTCTGCTTCCCGGGAACTACACTAGCACTCGCGCCGAATGTGTAAGCCAATGAACGGTCCCAAAGTTGACATCCGCTCCCGGGTATCAAACTCTGGACCTTCTGGTTACGAGGCCGACGCTCTACCTCACAACCACGGAGACTGGGGACAACAGTTTCATTAAGCCCCATTTTAACGGAGCATGGCTCAATCCATTTGCTAATACAAATGCATAGCTTTGGGTGGAAAAAAATCAGAAAAAGAAAACTAGGAATGTTTGAACGTTTTACCCCTTTTCCCGCTAAATAAATAAAATGAAACTTGCAAACTGAAATTAAAAAAACCCAAATTTTGCTTTTTCAAAGGCATTTTTAGAGAATAGATATTTTCTCATCGGACAGTGTAGATCCAAGATCAGACTGCACGTTCTGTGCAATCTGATCTTGATCTAGACTGTCCGCAAAAGGTCCTTGAATCGCGCCTAGCAGCCGAAGAGTTTTAACAAAAGTCTTTCCAAAGTGTAGATCCCCTTTGTGGGTCATAAAGCTTCTATAGATAATATCCTTTGTCAAAAATCATGAACTCAAACATTGTCATAAAAATCGAATATAAAGATTTATTTACATAAAATTATAATTAACCTTTATGGCATCTTAAAACTGAGATTACCTTTGCGGCCAGTATAGATCAAGATCAGACTGCACAAAAAGGTGCAGTCTGATGTTTGATCTACACTGTCCGCTTTGCTAAGACATTCTTGGCAAGAGCAACCTTGACACTTTAATCACTTGGGTCTTATTTTTACAGTTAAAAAGCCTGTTAGGCTTATTAGGCGTTCGTAGTGTTAATCCCTTTCTGCTAAATAACTTAATGAAACTTTCAAGCCAATAGTAAATATCCAATATAATGCTATTTCAAACTTATTTATTGAAGATAAATATCTCTTTATCGGACAGTGTAGATCCAAGATCAGATTGCACGTTCTGTGCAGCCTGATCTTGATCTACACTGTCCGCTAAAGGTCAGTGAGTCGCGGTTAGCAGCTTAAGTGTTAAGACCTCTAAACTTCTTTTCCCCAAAATGAATAAACTCATCTGTTAACTATTTTACTCTAACGACAAAATTTTAGACACGCCAAAAATTGAAAGCATTTGCAGATGACAAATTGAACAATTTCAAGTGTTGAAATTTGTCTTACAAGTGGTAGAAAACATTGTAGAAAAAGGAGAAAATGTTGCACAACCAGATTAGTTTCCTTTTCCAACTATGTATTCAAAAGCCATCCTTTTCAGGATCATTAAAGCACGGATTAGCTTGGAGAAGGATTAAAGCCAAAGTTTAAGAGTGTTTTTTAATGTTCTTTTAGCTTCAAGTTTTGGATTTTGTAGACCCAAGATCAGACTGCATATTCCATGCAGTCTGATTTTTGATCTACATCGTAAAAAAATCTGGTTATATCAGCACCTGTGGTATTGAAAGGGTCGGAATGTCAAAGCTTGCATTATTCTCTCCTATTGAAATTTTCGTTTGAATAGACCGTGGTAATCTTAAAGTACTTTCTTAAATATCTGAAATCATTTTCTCATTGAATCTTCTCTTTACAAACCTGTTTTCAAGTCTTTCCATATTAAGTCTGTCACTGAGAAAACCGAGTTACATACCTTTTGCGGACGGCGTAGATCAAGATCAGACTGCACAGAACGTGCAGTCTGATCTTGGATCTACACCGTCCGCTACTGGATGCTAAACTATGGGTCAAAATTATATTTAATTATAAATGGAAATCTTTTTTACTGCCTCGAAAATCTTCGAAATTATTTACTTGGTCGGTAAAAGTTTGAGAAAACTTAAGGAATAATCTGTTAGGCATTTTTGGTCTTACTGAGGAATTCATCTAGATACATGACTTTTTCATTCTTAGCAATTTCTCAATTTGCAGTGTTTAGTGTTTTCAAAGATAAGAGATATTAGATCTGTACAAATGAAATTCATATTTAAGTGATAATAAAATAGAAATATTTTCGAAACTTCTAGGCCAGTTGGCACATTTTCCATGGCATAGCGACGTATTTAGTCAGGTTGATTGATTGATTAAATTTGGAGCTTAACGCCGTTTTAACAGCTTAGGTCATATCACGGCGGTCAGTGCACCTACGCATGTGTTTCCTGGCTTTCTCATACCAGTACTGAGACAAGTTTCTTTCTAAGCCACTGACAACTTTTGTATCAGAGGTGAGAGGCGAAAAATCGCCGGAAAGAAAGTTTGCCTGGTATCGAACCCACAACCACCAGGTCACGAGTCAGATACGCTAACCACTGAGCTACCCGGGCGGGCATATTTAGTCAGGAACAGCTTTTTGGATAAAGTGAACTTTTCCTTTCGTAGTCGATTGGCCATTTTTTTTTTTTTTATGAAAAGGAGTCTGTATTCTCGAAACATTTGCTATTAACTCATTCAGTACTGAATAAATAAATTGCATTTTCTCAAAGGCTAGAAATACATTTCCTCTGCAAGATCAAGAGACAGTTTGGTCATAACCTAGAATGTAGCAGTGGACAGTGTAGATCAGAGATCAGACTGCACGTTTTGTGCAGTCTGATCTTGATCTACACTGTCCACAAAATGAAGGGGGTGTGAAACATTTTTTAATTAACTCTTTCACTAATGAATAAATAAATTGCATTTTCTCAAAGGCTAAAACTACATTTTCTCTGCAAAATCAAGAGACGGTTCGGTCATAATCTAGAATCTAGCACGTTCTGTGCAGTCTGATCTTGATCTACACTGTCCACAATCATGAACACTCCATTGAAAATTATCGGGAAATTGTAGAGCGTTCTGTGCAGTCTAATCTTGATCTACACCGACTGCAATAGCAGCTAAAACGCTGTTCGGCGACAAGCGCAATAATCAAGTTAGCCATTACTACATAACGCCGTGATTTAACTGGAGAAAGAAGCCTTTTGAAAACATCATTGGAAAGCATCATGGGAAAAGGAGAAAATGCTAGTTAACAGCATTTTCTTCTTTGCTAAATTATTTTCAACCTTTTTAAAGACGAATCCCTATATTCGTGTCACGTTCAATATTTCGTCTGCAAAAGCTTTCGATTTGGATAAATCTAAAATTTTGTCGTTTGGTAAAGAGTTAGACGACGTCGACGAGGTGCTAAATTTATCCTATACCATCTGCTGTCTTGGCTCTGCAGTATGACGTCAGTATGACGTCAAACATTTACATAATCGGAGAATCAGCTGTTGTATGTGTTGCAGATTACATGAGTATTAACGCTTTACCAAACGACAAAATTTAACCCTTATCCTGCTAAATAAAAGAAACAAAACTTTCAAGCCGATCGTAAAAACCCAAAAAACCCATGTTTTCCTATTTCAAAGGTATTTTAGGAGGAAAGATATCTCCATGTCGGACAGTGTAGATCTAAGATCAGACTGCACGTTCTGCGCAGTCTGATCTTGATCTACGCTGTCCGCATAAGGTCAGTGAGCCGCGCTTAGATGCCAAAGGGTAAAGTCAAAACTGTGAAGCATTTTCGATATGACGAATAAAGATAAGACTCACAAATGGGTTTTCAAAGAAGAATTGGAGAGCGAGTCCTGGACAAATACACGTGAGGGACGCTATGGGAAATGCATCTTCGTCATGTACTTCACCAAGGAAGTCGTCAAATAAGACATGTATGATTCCGTTTGTCTGAAAACGGCTGAATCATGGGGCAAAATGATCTTTTCACCTGAAAAAATTTCATCTAGATCTATAGCGAACATTTTCGACCCAAAGCAGCCTATGTATCATTGCGCAGGTTGACGTGAGCCGATAGGCCTACTTTTTTTTGCAAATGCTTTGGACCACGTTTCAACAGGCATAGCCCATGTCTTTCTGTGAGACGGTTGTGTATGCTGCTTTTTAAGTTTTTAGTTTAGTTTAGTTTAAACGTATTTATTTTACATCAATTGAGAAACAAGTTCTTACAACTTATACTAATCTCTCTCGAGTCTGCATCTTAAGGAATAACGATATTGTTGTCATTTTTTAAACCAACCGACGAAGAGTGCCGAACGTACTCAGTGGCCGCCATAACTGCAACAAATCTATTAGCCTACAATGTCGTTGTATTATGAGCCGCGCTCTGTGAAAAGGGGGCTTAATGAATCTGCAAAAAAAGTATCGACCCATGTCAGCCTGCGCAGTCCGCGCAGGCTGACATCGGTCGAAACTTTTTTGCAACTTGTAAATTTTCTGCATGTTAAAGGACCATTCTACCTCCAGATCCAGTCAATCCAGAATTTTATGGGTCCATAGTTAAGTGATGACTTGCATGGTACAATGCATCACAGAGATGCATTAAGCCCCCTTTTCCCAGAACATGACTCATTTATTTTGGCACCACTGTCAGTGTAAAAACATCACGAACGTTTGACATACAAAAGTATCGTTTTTGTTACCTTTGAATCTTTACCAAACGACAAAACTTTATACTTTTCCAAATTGGAAACATTTGCAGACGAGAAACCGAATGTCACTCAACACATGAAATTTGTTCTTTATAGGGTAGAAAACAATGTGGGAAGATGAGAAAATGTCAACATTTTCTCCTTTTCGCATAATGTTTTCATTGTTTTCATAGCCTTCTTCCTCGATGATGTTAACCCGTAATCTGCTAAAAAAGTGAAATGAAACTTTTAATCCGATTGTAAAAAACCCAAGTTTTGCTGCATTATAGATCTAGTTATTTTTCAGGGAAAAATATCTCCTTATCGGACAGTGTAGATCCAAGATCAGACTGCACGTTCTGTGCAGTCTGATCTTGATCTACGCTGTCCGCAAAAGGTCATTGAGTCGCACTTAGCAGCCTAGGGGTCGAAAATTGGGATTGCTCTGTAAACGGGTTAAATAAATTTGTGACACAGCATGTATGTGCATTCGGCAAAAGCGACCAAGATATTCCAACTCAAACGCTTTTTTTTTTTTTGACACAATACCTCACAAAAATATCTAAGATCATGCTGAACGTTCCATGCAGTCTGATCTTAGTACATATTGTCTGCACAAGCATTTGAAATTGCCAGAGGAGTCGGCAGATGAATTGGGGTTTTTTTGCATTTGTCATATTAGCTCACCTGAGCACAAAGTGCTCAAGGTGAGCTTTTGTGATCGTGCTTTGTCCGTCGTTTGTCGTCCAAGCGTCAACATTCACCTTGTGTGCACTCTTGAGGCCACGTTTTCAGCCAGATACTAATGAAACTTGATCAGAATGTTTGTCTTGACGATATCTCTGACAAATTTGAAAGTGGGTCACGTGTGATCAAAAAAGTAGGTCACTGGTGGGCCAAAATCTTTGGAGGGGGGGGGGGAAGAGAAACTGTGTGCACTCTAGTTTCTAAATTCTGCGAAGAAAGAATAATTCATTTACGACTGCAAAAGTTTAGCACGTGTTTGACTTATTTATTCTTCTCCGATAGAGCCTTCTGAAAACAGAAAACCATTTCCTCAGCCTTCAATGCTGAAACCTCGGTAGCTCAGTCGGTAATCTGCGGGATTTTAAACAAGGGGGTCGCTGGTTCGAATCAGTTCTCAGCTCGGCCAATTTCTTTTTGAGAACTGATAATAGTTATTGCGACAGGATTTATTCCTCTAAAAATTTCTATCGTCGTTTCGACGATTGTTATGTATGAAAGCAGCCAGTGGCTTGGAAATAGAATTGGGCGAGGTACTGGTAAAAAAAAAAGCACCAGAAAAGCATGGATATGTACACTGGTCTCCGCGATATGACTGAAATAATTTTGAAATCGGCGTTAAACACTATACCTTCAATAAATTAGATTTTCATGATATTCATATAATGATGAATTAACAGACTATGGCATAATTCGATGTTTTCTTTTCATAGAATGAAGTATCCAGCAATAATCCTTTACCATATATTCCCCAGTTTTAACGAACCTGAAGAAGAAGGATCTTTTGAAAACATTGTGGAAAAAGGAGAAATTGCTGGTAACCCGCATTTTCTCCTTTTCCCGCAATGTTTTCCACTCCTCCCAAAACAAATTTCAATTTTTGAGTCAACTTTATTTTGTCGTCTGATAATGCTTTGAATTTGGACTAGTTGAAAATCTTGACGTTCGGTAACGAAATAACTAATCGTGTACCGGTCGGGTAGCTCAGTGGTCAGCATATCTGACATTTGACCTGGTGGGTGTGGGTTCAATATCTAGATGAGGCAAAATTTCTTTCAGGCGATTTTCGCCCCTGACCACTGACGCCTGTGAGAAAAGCAGTCAATGGCTTGGAAGCAAAGTTTTGTCAGTACTGGTGTGAGAAAGCCGGGAAACATATACGTAGGTACACTGACCGTCATGATATGACTTAGGCTGTTAAAAGGGCGTTAAATCCAATTGTATGGTGTTTAACGCCATTTTCAACATTATTTCAGTTATATCGCGGCGGCCAGTGCACCGATCCATGCCTTCCCGGAGTTTCTTTTACCAGTACTCCGCACAATATTCTATCCAGGCCACTGCCTGCTTTCCCACATAACCATCGTCGAAACAATGATCAGCGTTGAGAGAGGAATGAATCCTGTCGCAATGACTATCATCAATCCTCGTAAAAAAATTGACCGAGCCGGGGATCGAACCAGGCGACCCCGTGTTCTTGAGTCCTGTACGCTATCGACTGCGCTTCCGGGGTTCGGCATTAAGGTAGTAGACCCCTAAAGGAAAACAGCTATTTCAACTACAAAATTTGCTATGATTAAAAAAGAGTATTATTGTACTACTTTAACCGAGCCATTTTTCCTTTTTTTTTTCCTTCATAGAATTATCATTTATAAATCTAAAACCACTAATAATTACCTCCCTTTTCAGGAAACTAACAAAAGTATCAACAAATAATTTGATGATAGACATAAAAGGAATTTCTGATCGGTTAAAAATGTGCAAAAGTATTTTATCAGTATAAATCCTTATTTATCAACTAACAAGAAATTTCATTCCATGTTGCACTAGAAGAGTTAGGGGTCTACTACCTTAAATCTAATACAAAACATGTAATCGTGTAAGCACACGGATACTCTTACAGCCTCGTGAAATAGTATCAATTAGCCTACAAAAATGCTTCTTCACTGGAATCCGCGAAATACCATCTCAGATATGGCTTACCGTAACCCTTTACCTAACAATCCCGAGTTTTAACAACTCTGAAAATACAGGGTTTTGGAAAACATTGTGGGAAAAGGAGAAAATGCTGGTAACCAGCATTTTCTCCTTTTCCCACAATGTTTTCTAACCCTTTCAGAGAAAAATTCCATCGTTCGTGGCATATGTAATTTGTCTTCTGCAAATGCTTTCAGTTTTGACAGGTGTAAAATTTTGTCGTTTGATACATGGTAAAGGGAAAAAAACATCCGAAGCTTCGCCCAATTAAAAAAGTATAAAAGATAGTTCTTCCTTACGAAACAGTAGCTTGGAATTGGTCCAATGTTTTGATATTACCGTTCTTTTTTCATATGCTTTTGGTTTTGTAATCTCTGTGAAAAGGTTTGAAGATTATCTACTGAAAACTGTAACGATAATTATAGATTGATTGATTGTGTGGTGTTTAACGCCGCTTCAACATTATTTCAGTTATATCGCGGTGACCAGTACACCTATCCATGCTTTCCTGGAGTTTCTTTTACCATTTCTCCACACAGTAATCTTGCCAAGCCACATAGGCAACGTCGAAACAATGATCACTCGTGAGAGAGGAATGAATCCTGTCGCAATGACTATCGTCAAACCTCGGAAAGAACTTGGATGAGCCGGAGATCGAGCCTGCGACCCCGTGTTCTTGCGTCCTGTGCGCTACCGATTGAGCTACCGGGGCTCGGCGACGAAAACTATAGAAACCTGTATATAACTGTGTTTTTATCAGCCAATTGTATTAACTGTTTACCAAACGACAAAATCTTGGCCTAGTCCAAATTCGAAGCATTGGCAGGCAACATATCAAATCTGGTACAAAAGTTATAATTTGCCCTTTAACGGGTAGAAAACATTGTGGGAAAAGGAGAAAATGCTGGTTACCAGCATTTTCTCCTCTTCCCACAATGTTTTCAAACGCCCTCCTCCCTTGGGATTGTTTGGGAAAGGATTAAAGAATATTTTATTCACTGAAACTAAAGATTTTTTTTGTCATCAACAAGAAAATTAAACATAAATCTATAGCGGTATAGGTCAGTGAAACATATACAGAGGGTTTTAACGTGGACAACAATGCCGTTGTAGAGATGTTTTACAATATAAGGGGAGAGGAGGGAAGGAAAATGGGGAAAAATGATTACATGGGAAAAAGTAGGGTAAAGACATGGGAAAGTAGGGCAACAGGAGGAAGAACGTAATGTCATAAGAAAACAACAACTACAACAACAACAGCCACGGTGATAATAATAATGATAATAATAATAATAATAATTCTCTTTATTTCCTCGTGTGGAGTTTAAGTGAATATTATTACCATACAACATAGTATTATACAAAAAAATGGATTAAACAGAAAAAAAAAAGGCGGGAAACAAAATGTACATTGCATTTATAGACAGCACCTATCTGAAAACAGTTTCTTATATCTTCCACATCGGAGATATTCAAGGATCTGACCTATGAACTACTAGCATAAAGTCCGTGAAAACATCTATAATGAATTTGACTGTTTTAAATCTAAAATACATGTTGTTATACCCCCGCCACACCAAATTCGTTCTCACTCCGTTACGAAAATTGTTTCCAAACGGACTTAAACTGTGTTCGGACGGAGTGGACGTATTAGCAACCTTTTACGGTCTGCTTACGAACTTAATGGACGGGTTAGGACGGGAAGGGTGCTCCAGAACTTTGAGCGTGCACAAAATTTTTTGCCGTCCATCCCGTCCTGTAATTAGACGGAGCGACAACGTACCTAAACGGGATGGACGTACTAAAACGGAACTGGCGTACTTCGATCCTATTAGAGACGCAGTGTAGTCGGGCATGGCAGTGCGTTTTCATTTATCGACCGAAATTACATGTCCTATCCTGACCCCAGCCCGTTTTACGATTTTGTTGACCGGGGTAAGAGTTTCTAAGAACAGGTTTGGTGAGACATGGGCTTCAGGCATTTTCAGGCCAAAATTACACGTTCTACCCCGGCCGCAACCCGTTTTCCGATTATGTTAGGACGGGGTAAGACGTTCTAAGAACTAGTTTGGTGTGACGGGGGCTTTAGTAATGACTGAAGAAGAATCTGCGCCCAAAATCATCATTAGAGAATCTTCGTTGGACGCAAGCACTAATTCAGTGCAGATTTCTGTACTGACATTTCTGTATAAATCTTCAAGGAGATCAGATTTTAGTGAATACGTTGATGCGCACTCGACCAGTTTGTGTCTGATGTTATCCTAAATCACTCGACCACACAGATCACATCGTCTTGTCTTATTCTCGGAGATAGTTGTCCATAATTTTGCAACAAACATAATTTCGTAAAACGGTAATCCTGCATTATAGAGAAAATAGAGTGTGCTGTTTAACAGCATTTTTCCCTTTTTACCTCAATAATTTAAATCCTTTTTTAGGACGAATACCTTCATATGAGCCACACTGAGACTGTTTTCTGCAAACGCTCTCAATATCGACGAGTCTAAAACTTTGTCATGTGGTTGATTCATTGAGTGGTACTAGTATTTTACGTCGCATTTACTGCTATTTTTGTCATATAACGGCGACAGCTCACATATTCCTGTACATGTATATCCTGGGTTACACCAGTACTAGGCTAGAGCTTTGAAGTGTCTTGACCAAGGACAGTTCAGCGAAAAACTCAGTGCTCCAGTGAGGCTCAAACCCAAGGTCTACAAGCTACGAGTCCTACACTGTACCACTGAATCACGCATGACCCCATTATCGTCTGGAAAAAGGATTTACAGTCTACATGTAATTTGATAATATGAAAATGACAAGCTAATAGTAAAAATCAAGATTTTGCAATTTCAAAACTGTTTTGTATGCGAAAAAATCTCATCGAATTGGCAGTTTAGATCTAAGATCAAAGACATGGCTGTACTGTCTTTGCAATCTGATGTTGATGTAGACTGTCCGCAAAATTGCATAGAGTCGTCCCTGTCAGCCTAAAGATAACTTTGTACAAAGCATTTTGAGGCAAATGGCTTATCGGACAGACAGATATCAGGTAGAAATAAGATAAGGTCGAAATTTTCAGGTCTAGAATTTGTTTGTTTTTTCGCGTATTATCTTTCATGATCGCTCGCAAGCCAGTTAGGTTCATCAATTTGATATTCGTGAGTTTTTCCGTTTTTACCTGTGTCAGCTGATTACATCGATGAAACGCTTTAACACTTAGGCTGCTGAGCGCGACTAAACCACCTTTTGCGGACAGTGTAGATCAAGATCAGACTGCACAGAACGTGCAGTCTGATCTTGGATCTGCACGGTCCGATAAGGAAATATATTCGGGTTTCTAACGATCGGCTTGAACGTTTCATGTAATTTATTTAGTAGGTTAAAGGTTAAAATTTAGCAGTGGTTTTATTATACGATTCCTAGCTTTTTGTGTACAAAACTTATGTGGATGATTTGTCCATTTCGTATCCCCGGTAGCTCAGTCGGTAGCGTGGAGGACTTGAGAACAGGGGGTCGTGGGTTCGATCCCTGGCTCGGCCAAAAATTCTTTCAGAGGATTGATGATAGTCATTGCAACAGAATTCATTCCTCTCCAACCGCTGACCATTGTCTCGACGATGTGTACGTTGGAAAGCAGCCAGTGGCTTGGAAAGAAAATTGTGCAGAATACTGGTAAAAGAGACTCTAGAAAAGCATGGATAGGTGCATTAGCCGTCGCGATATAAATGAAATAATGTTGGAAACGGCGTTTAACACCAACCAATCAACAATCATTAATCCATTTCGTCACGACTGTCGTCATTAGTCGATTTCGCGGACAGTGTAAATCAATATCCCGAGTAAAAAAAAAAAAACTGTACATGTATACATCTTGCTTTACCGCTACATGATTTCATATACACCTCTAGAGACGTCTGAAAACATCCGTTGCCAAAAGTAGCGGTCATAGCTTGCCGGAAAGCCCAAGCGGACGTCACAGTAAAACAATAGAAAAATTGCGGCAGACATTTATCCGGTGATGGAAATCGTCCTTGCTGCTGCTTGAGGCTCTTGCGTCCGGTGTATGGGACGTATAAAACGCATTATTGCGGTACGGTTACCGAAAATTTACAGGACAAATAACGGTCAGTTAACAGAACCACCGTATGAGAAACGTACAACGTAAAACGAAATTGAAACGTTTTTGAAACTAACAAAACGTTCTTATTATTAGAATAACGTTTTTGTACCGGTCATGTGACTGACAAAACGGGTAAGAGTAGTCCAATGAATAAAAGTCTTTCCTCGTTTTGTGCATGAGCAAAGATGTTCAGACTGACATCTAGCAGGTCAATTTGTGCCTGGATTAAGGCCGCTTGATAGTGAAGAAGGACTCTTATTCGACTTTGACAGTCATTGGTGCATTGTTGATGGTCTCCAAGGTTACAGAAGGTTCTCGCCCATGACATACTAGAAGATAGTGAGAGAGTGATATAGAGAAGTCATGCTTCAGTAAGGCCCACATATTCGTCATCAGTTTGGTCTCGTGGACCGCTGTTTCACAACGTCTTCGCTACTTGTACGGTTAGTGTCTAGAACATTTCTTGTTTAACCGTTGCATCCCCAGTTGTTGTCTGGCTTAAAATCATGTCCAGCAGACATCAACGAGTGCGACCTGGACAAGAAAAAGATACGTTTGACTCCCGAATAATAAATGAGCTAGAAAATGGCTACCGTTCATCCAGCAGGCACCTTTGTCCGGTGATGTCCGTTCCAATTTTTGTGCATGCTAAAATCTTTCCACCAGCCTTAATAAATGTGGCCTGACAAAGAGCGCATACGCAGAATGGGAACGGCCAAGAAACGCATGCTTAAGGAGATAAACGGATTGAAAAGTTTGTTATCTGTAAACAACCGTAAAAGCTATCTGGAAAGCTGCGTCGTTCTCCAATAACGTCCGTAAACTCTCTCTGGTAAGGTGTGACGTTCTCTGTCAGTGTCCATAAACTCTTTCTGGTAAGGTGTGACATTCCCTGTTAACATCCGGTAACGTTATATGGTAATATGTGAAGTTCTCTGTTAAGTCCGTTAACGCTTTATGGTAAGATGTAATATTCTCTGTTAACATCCGTAAACGCTATCTGGTAAGATGTGACGTTCTCTGTAAACGTATGTAAACCCTATCTGGTTAGGTGTGGCGTTCTCTGTCAACGTCCGTTAACGGTATCTAGTAAGGTGGTACCTTCTCCGTTAATGTCTGTCAACGCTATCTGGTAAGTTGTAACGTTCTCTGTTTGCTTCTGTTAACGCTACCTTCTTTGTTAATGATTGTTAAAGCCATATAGGTTGGTGTGACGTTCCTTGTTAATGGCTGTTAACGCCATCTGGTGAGGTGTGATGGTCTCTTTCATTGTCTGTTAACGCTATCCAGTAAGGTGTGACGTTCCCCAATAACGTCCGTAAACGTTATCTGCAAAGGTGTGAAGTTCTCCGATAACGTCCGTTAATGTCCGTTCACGCTATCTGGTAAGGTGTGACGTTCTCTGTTTGCTTCTGTTAACGCTACCTTCTTTGTTAATGAATGTTAAAGCTATCTGCTAAGGTGTAACAGATACTAAATGGGTCTACACGAGCAATTTTTCGTCTTGCCACAAAGTTTTAAAACCCATCTACTGCAGCGGAAAAAGGTCGTCAGCAGAAAGGAATTAGTTATCTCCATAGCATCATCTGTATCTCTGTGTCTCAAAGGATAGTTTCTGATAGCGTGTGTGGGCTTGGCCCATTCACAAATCCTGTTTTCTGATTGTGATCTTCGCGGCCTTTTCGGTTTCCACATTCTTGCACACATTCTGATTAAGCAGGGAGGAGCTCGGTAATGAATTATTACCTACCAGCAGAGGATGAATATTGGAACAAAGGATTCTCTTTTGCTGTTACGAGCTTTTGATAATGTCATATGTGCAATATAACTACTTCTTTTACAAACATGATTTCTAGTCGGGTTAATAAAGATATTTTCTTATAACTCTTTGCCAAGCAGTCCCGATTTTAAACAAAGAAGGCTTTCGAAAACATGGTAGGAAAAGGAGAAAATGCTGGTAACCAGCATTTTCTCCTTTTCCCACCATATTTTCTGCCCTTTGAAAGTCAAAATTTCATGTTTTAAGTAGCATTTAATTAGCCGTCTGCAAATACTTTCAATTTTGAAAAGTCTAAACTTTTGTCGTTTCTTCTTTGTTGTAGACCCAGCGCTTGTGCTGGTTTTTTTACTGGATTAAACTGATAAATCTGTATAAGTATGGGTTAAGCACGGAGTGTTGTATTACACAATTTACGGAATACTGGGTTGTGCCAAAATATTTGCACGCCATCGTAAAAGTCACGTTCTTGTTTCACCCGGCTAGTTCTTATCTTTACCAAGGTACAGCTTTCAGAATGGTCTGCTTGATAAATAAAGTTAACCAGTCCAAACTAAAATAAAAAACATGGGAGAATATTTCTTTCTATTCGATTTTAGCTCGGCTGTTTTCGAAGATCATGTCGAGGTATTGTAGTGGCCATGGCGTAGTCGTCGTCGTCGTCGTGAAAAAAAAAACTAACATTCTGTAATATCTCTGTTATTATTGTGCGCCGCATGAGCGGCGGCACTATATTTTTATTCGCTTTTGAAAAGTACTTACGGAGGCAGCCATATTGTTTACCGGCTTCCAGTCATTTCGTACCTAGGCCATTTCGTACGCGTTTGGTCATTTCGTACCCACCTATATTTTTTATTTTGGTCATTTCGTACTCACTTTGGTTATTTCATACCCAGATTTTAATATCAATTTGGTAATTTAGAACCTAGTTTTAATACTATTTTCTTGTGTTGTTTGCCGAATGACAACTGCTTTTGTACATAGCTCCAATTGAAATTATGTTAAATTTCGCCGAGGAATGGCTATGATTGTGTCCTACCATTATTGGCTCTTTCTTTTTTAAGTTTTAATTTGCATTCTAAAGCTTGTTTAGGACTTCTCAGTTCATTTCTCACAGAGTTCTGCATAAATTTACTTTGGTAAATTTGAAATGCGTTAAAAATTTTCTGGAATTTTCTTGTGTTCTCCATAAATCATGTTGCAAGACCATGACTCTCTCTTAGACTTTAACTCTTTACCAAACAACATAATTTTAGACTTTTGAGAGCATTTGCAGACGACAATTCGGATGTGGTTACCATTTTCTCTTTCCACATTGTTTTCAAAATGATTCTTCCGCAAGGTTGTTAATACTCGGAATTAACACAATGCCTTAAATGGTGCAAACTTTAAAAATCTTCTTGTCCAAAACCAGATGGCCCAGAGTTTAAATATTTGTCATGCAGTATCACCACGTGGACCTCTACGAAGTTTGTTCAAGTAATGCCCTTGGCGTACAAAATTAACCCGCTGTAATGTGCCGTATTTCAGAAACAACTGATTTGCGGCGCCATTGATGTTATGCATCAATATTTTCTTGTTAAGATATTTACTTCAAACTCGGACAAGTTATTAACTATCAAAAAGTGAACCTATAAAACAAGGGCATGTAACGGTCAAAGTATTTTGACACAGTTATGCCCTTTTTTTCGACTTAGAATTTTCGGTGAAAATCAAGCACTTGCAACCGAGCTTAGGCACCCGCATGCGGTGCTCGTTTTTGTAAATGAGAAATGTTCGTCAACAGTCTGACCAAGTTACTGTCATGACGTCATTGATCCTTGCAACCCAACATTTGATTCGCATAGGCTTACTTTGCTGTGAAAACGTAGCACAAACGAACATGGGCAATGAATTGACAATCTAAAATTTAACTTTGAAATTTTCACGTTAGTATTGAAATTTTAGATCGAAAATCATAAAAAAGGACCATTCTATTACCCATCCATCCATCCATCCATTATCAAATAGCACTTTAAAGAGTGTTTTAGTCATTATGACAAAACATGGGTCAAGTAGATCTAAGATGAGGCTGAAGTTTAACAAGACTTTAGAGACTCAGAGTTGACTTGTCTGCCAAGTACTAACCTATAGTACCATTTCATTAAAGGTCAATTGTCCCATTTCATTAAAGGCCAACTGTACCATTCATTACTGGCCAAGTGTGAACATTGCGGGTATCAAAATGTTTTTTAAACTTAAATCAGACCATTTAAAAGTATGAAAATTATTGTGAAGATAACAATCTGTTATTATACGACCGGTCCAGGTGTTAGTCGCTGACACAAAATGAATGTCAAAACTAGGTTAAAAGTTGCCATGTCAAGTCGCTCTATCTTTGTTTACTTTTTACCTGGTTTTCAGATAAATTTTTCTGCCAGCGATTAACATTTTGACAGACTGTAAAATAACAGACTGTCATCTTCACAATTATTTTGAAACTTTAAAATGGTATTATATAAAATTAGATGCATTTGAATACACACATTGTTTACTTTTTGCCGCTACTGGGTCTTTAAATAGCAGCCTTCAGATGCATCATTACAAGTTTTCTGTATTTTGCGGCCAACCTGTCGAAGACAGGACAATACGAGTGTATAACCACAATGCATGATACCAAGCAAACCATCATACAATTATGGATCCATAAAAATCCTTTTTGTCCAACAAATGTCTGAATCATGAGGTAGACTGGTCCTTTGACATGCAGAAAAATAGCAAAAAGATTCGGCCCAGGTCAGCCTGTGCAGTCCGCGCAGGCTGACCTGGGCCGAATCTTTTTGCAGATGCATTAAGCCCCCTTTTCACAGAACATTGTTCATTAGTATTCTGTATATTGTAGCCAACCTATCGAAGACAGAACAATACGAGTGTATAATCACAGAGCTATTTGATCCGGAGAAGTACAGCGCCTTGGTCCGACCGGTAAAGTCATTGAATGAAACACTCATGGTTAACATAAGCGTTCAACTCAGTCAGCTTGTGAATCTGGTAAGCTGGCATTTTCTGTTTTGTTTTACAGCGTTTCCGAAAAATAGATATAGTTGATAATCAACTGTTTGTGTGATATTAAAATCTGTCTCTTGAAGCGGGTGTGATGCGATTGAAAAACCGAGTCCGAAATCACTCGTGAACATATTACCGATGATGTTCGCTCGATGAAATGAATTTCGATCGTTCACTGACAACCAAATATTCTCTTTATTTCATGCTTCTACCCCCTTTTTTGTTGGGATTTTCATCAAAATCAAGAACATGTGTTTTCAGTAATTCTCCGTGGCGTACCTCCTCCACATAATTATAGCAACGCATTACAATATTACGTAAAGCGCGAGAAATGTAGGATAAATTACGTCATATTTCCATCTGGTTGAATGGCACGTTCTGTTTACATAGGTTACTAGTGCGCGGGAAATACTGTTTCCGCCTTCAGTTGAAGAGTTAGAAAATAAAATCGGTATTTTTCACTGGTCGTAAGTAACCATGAAATATCAAACAATATTCCACCGTTATTTCTCGATAAACCACTGAAAAGCATGAAATAGTTATGCATATTTGTAAGAAATATTTCCTTGTTTACTTTATCTACATTCTGTTGGACACAAAGTGTTGCATTGATCAATTAATTTACGCATGTAAAGTATGTTTTCAAAAATCGTCCTTCTCAGGTTCGTTATACAGGATGAGCCAGTAAAATGTTACCACTTTTTGATTGTGCACAAGTTTTTGAAATGACAAATTCTTCGAAAATTTTATTTACAGACTTGTCACATTAGCATCAAATTAACATTTGATACCAAAGATTTCCCACTTTGTCTCTTGTTTTCCGCACAGTTCAATGATTGATGACATTTCAATCCGCGCTCCTCTTCTCTGGATTACAGCTGCAACCTATGGCCTGCCCACTCTCCCGATCTTTCCCCCGCAGACTACTTCCTGTGGAGGTACCTGGAGGAGAGAGAGTACCTATAATAACCCACAGACCATTGAGGTCCTGAACACCAACATCCGTCAGGAAATTCGGAGAATCCCTATTGAGATGTGTGACAATGTCATCACAAACTTCAGTGTGCGTGTTGCAGCTTTAATCAAGAGAAGAGGAGCGTAAATTGAACATGTCATCAATTATTGAACTGTGCGGGAAACAAGAGACAAAGTGGGAAACCTTTGGATATGTGACAAGTCTGTAAATAAAATTTTCGAATAAGTTCTCATTTCAAAAACTTGTGTACGATCAAAAAGTGATAACAGTTTTTTTTGGCCCACCCTGTATACTGGATCAATTTTTAGATGGTTACTCTCGTATGATTTATTTGTTTATGAATTCGAGAAAATAAATGTGCCGTGCTCTGTGAAAAGGGGGTTCAATGCATCTGCAAAAAGTATCGACCTAGGTCAGCCTGCGCATTCCGCGCAGTGTGACCCGAGTCAAAACTTCTTGTTATTGGCCAATTTACTGTATGTCAAAGGATCTTTCTACCTCCTGGTACAGTGGTTAGTTAGACAAATGGTTTTTAGGATCCATAAACATATGGAGACTTGCCTCGTATAATGTATCACGGAGATGCATTAAACCTCCTTTTGCCAGAGTATGACACATTTCATTTTCACTTTTTATTTCTTGTCTTTCAGGACGAGAAGAATCAGCGCATGAAGACTAATGTTTGGTTACAAATGGTATTTTTTTTCTACAATATAGAAATTTCGTAGGCTTTCTTTTTTTTTTAGAATCGGACAACCAAGCTCGTAATTAGATTTGAGCCATGCTGTATGATTAGGGGGTTTAATGCATCTGCAAAAGGTTCCGACGCAGTTCAGCCTGCGCGGACTGCGCAGGCTGACCTGCGTCGGAACTTTTTGTTGTTGGTCAATTTTCTGAATGTCAAAAGGCCAGTCTTCCTCAGGATTCAGTCTGTATTTGAGCTCTGTGTAAAAGGGGCTTAATTTATTTGTCGAAAAGTATGGACCGTTGTCAGCCCTCGCAGTCCGCGCAGACTAACATGGACCGAAACTTTTTGGCTATAGGTAATTTTTTGCATGTCCAAGAACCATACTACCTCGTGATGTAGTAGGTTATTCGACAAAATGGATTTAATGGATTCAATATTTATGTGATGACAAGCTAAGTATAATAATGGGTCTTGTAGCAACATTCAACCCCCTTTTGCCAGTGCTCGGCTAATTTTTGTTCATCGGAAATATTTTCACGGGTGGCGCAGCGGCCAGTCGTGAAAATATTACCGATCATGTTCACTCGATGAAATAAATTTCGATCTTTCACCGAAAAAAAATCTATTTATTTCATGCTTCTAACCCTTTCTGGGGGGACTTTCATCAAAATCCAGTACAGTTCTTTTCGGTAGATCCCCGTGGCGTACCCCCTTCGCATAATAACACATTACAATATTACGTAAAGCGCGAGAAATGTACGGTAAATTACGTCATATTTCCATCTGGTTGAGTGGCACGCGCATTTTACCTAGGTAACTACTGCGCGGGAACAACTGTTTCCGCCTTCAATTGAAGAGTTAGAAGATAAAATCGGTATTTTTCTCTTTTCGTAACCATGAAATATCGAAAAATATTTCACCGTTATTTCTCGATAAACTACCGTAAAGCATGAAATAAACTTTTATATTATACTGATAATTGTTTACATTTGGCCTTCAATCGAACGCTCTTTGCATGTTGTAACTAGAGAGTAATATTGGAAGTTGCTGATTGTTTCTCGCGTGAGAAGTGCAATTGTATCTAGCGAAAAGATATGAGCGATTAATTGTATTAGACTCGTGCTCGGAGAAAAGCATGTTCAGTGCACCTTCAAAAAGCATCGATCAATGTCAGACTGCGCGCAGTCCGCCCAGGCTGACATGGATTGAAAATGTTTGCTATTTGTAAATTTTCTACATGTCAAAAGACCATCCTACCTCCAGATTCATTTCGGTTGTTTGACTAAATGTATTTTATCCGGCTTCGGCGTAATATAGTGTCATGGCTTCGGTCTTTTATGGATCCGTAATTTTGTGATATTATATAATTTTCTGTTTTGTGCAAGTCTACTGTACCACAAAATCTAATGTAGTGGAAAGTGCCGTCTCGGATTAGCCTGCGCGGACTGCGCAGGCTGATCCGAGACGACACTTTACGCAAACGTCCGAATGCACCTTTTCGCGTGTTGCAAGCCATGTGATATTGATATTATTGGCTTGGTATAATGCATCATATAGATGCATGGAATCCCCTTTTACCAAAACATGACTGATTTGCTGTTGCACTTAGTTGGTTTGTTGATATAATTGTAATTAAAAGACACGTGTAAAATACTTCTTTTTTCTCTTATTCTAGTACTGGAATGACTATCAATTAATATGGAAAGATAAAAGAAAGTACAAGGATGTAGATGGAATAAACATACCCCCGGAAAGAGTATGGCTACCGGATATTGTGTTATTTAACAAGTAAGTGGGATGAACTTGCGTTTATCCAAACTTGTTAATATCCGAATATACCGTATAATTCGAAGTTTTCCAGGGATTGAAAATTAAGGTGGCACTACAGAAGGTCACTTTGATTTAAGAATAACTGTTTTCTTTTTCAGTAGTAGGGACATTGGTATTTTCGAGCTTTAATGATCATTACATAATAATTGGTCTGCAACATGCGAAAAGGGACTTTCGGACTTTTCGTAAAGTGCCGTCTCGGATCAGCCTGCGCAGTGCGAGCAGGCTTATCTGAGACGGCACTTTACGTCAACATTAGATTTTGTCCTTCATCAGACTTGCGTGAAACAGAAAATCACACACGATCGGAAAGTGTCGTCTTGGATCATACTGCGCAGACTGCGCAGTCTGATTCGACACGACACTTTACGCAAATGTCTGAATGTCCCTTTTCGTGTGTTGCAGGCCATATCATCTTAATCTGGGAGCATTGATGGATGCCTAATCCGTAACTGTATAACAAAATTTTAGCCTAATCTTGTATTTGAAACTTGCAGATGAAAAAATAAACATGGTTCAAACTATAAATTTGAGTCTGAACTGGTAGTAAACTTGGTGCGAAAAAGAGATAATGCTGGTTACCAGCATTTTCTCCTTTTTTCCCCCACAACGATTTCAAAAGTCTTTTTCTTAAAGATCGTCCTTAAAACTCGCAATTGTTTGCTAAAGGGTCAATCTTCGAATATATTTACAGCGCGGACGGTAACTACGAAGTGTCCTACAGATCAATGGTGCTGGTCAGTAATGAAGGCGCAATGTCTTGGATTCCGCCCGCCATTTACGTCAGTTCCTGCAGTATTGACGTACAGTACTTCCCGTTTGACGAGCAAGAATGTGAGATGAAATTCGGATCTTGGACATTCCTGGTAAAGTTATTTAACTCTTTCCTTACTCTTTCCTTACTGTAGACGACACAAGAAGCTTGTAAGGATAGCGTAGATCAAGATCAGACTGCACAGAACGTGCAGTCTGATCTCTGATCTACACTGTCCACTACTTTATTCTAGATTATGAACAGAGTGGTTCTGCATCTTGCAGTAAAATAGTAAAATAGTAGTGGCCTTTGAAAAAGCCAACTAAAAATCTTTTTCCCTTACATCTTTATTGATTTCAACTTAAAGTAACAATAGCCGCCAAAAATAAACGGAGTGGGTTTTAACATGCATTTAAATTTAAATCAAGTCATTTAAAAGCATGGAAATTATTGTAAATATGACAAACTGCTACTGTACGGTCGGTCCCAGTGTTAGTCGCTGGCAGAGAAATTAATTTCAAAACTGGGTGAAAAGTTGCCAGGTCGCTCTGTCTTTGGTTTACTTTTTGACTGATTTTGAAAACCTTTTTCTTTTCTGCCAGGGACTAACACTTGGCCCGATCACACGATAACAGATTGTCATCATCACAAAATTTTTCATACTTTTAAATAATATGATATGAAGTTAAATGCATTATAACGCCTGCATTGTTTTTTAGCAGCTATTGTACCTTTAATCAGTAGTTTTTCAGAATATACAAAAAGGTCAAAATTGTTGTTAATCCTTAATCTGCGAAATAACTGAAATGAAACTTTTAACCCGACTGTAAAAACCCAAGGTTGTCACCTCAAAGTAAGTTTTGGGGAAGAACATTTCCTTATTGGACCGTGTAGATCCAAGATCAGACTGCACGTTCTGATTGGGTGGCACATACTTTAAAATTTGCAAACTGGACCCGAATTCACAAAACCATTCTGAATTGCCTTCGCAGATATTTTTCGTGTATACTTTTCATATATTTGGATCCATTCTCTAATACTGTTTTCTATAAAACTAATGTCCATATTTACAAACCACTCCTAAGAACATTCTTTAGTACTATTCTGAAGAATTTTCTAAATTGAAAGTAACACAACGTCTGATTGGCTAAACCGAATGGTTTAGCCAATCAGAAGTTGTGTTACTTTCTATTTCTGTAAGTAAACCAAGAATGACTTGTGAATGCAGAACGTGTTCTTAATCTTTGCAGGACCACCAACTCAACTTCCGCTTCTATCAGGGAATGGCCAACTTTGACTACAGCGACTATTTACAAAATGGTGCCTGGGACATCATTGCCGACAAAGCCTATATGGACACAAAATCGTCGCCGATTAGTCCAGGCAAAAACAAAACCGACATCGTGTTTAAACTCGTCCTTCGACGCAAGACTTTATTCTACACCGTCAATCTAATAATTCCATGCGTTCTGATATCTTTCGTTACATTGTCTGTGTTTATTTTACCCGCGGAGGCCGGAGAAAAGATAACTCTGTGTATATCAGTGCTTTTAGCTTTGGTTGTGTTCTTGTTACTGATTTCTAAAATTCTTCCGCCCTCATTGACGATTCCGTTAGTGTCTCAATATTTACTTTTTACATTTATCATAAACATTTTAGCCATCATTTCCACTGTTGTTATTATAAACAGAAATTATAGAACTCCACGAACACATCATATGCCATACTACGTTCGCCTAATTCTTTTAAACTATCTTCCACGTTTATTGTTTATGAAAAGACCGGACCATGATTCTCGATGGCAGGAGTCAAATGAATCGGAGGAGGAAGAGGAAGAAGTTCGACTTACTGGACAAAATAATCGCAGACAAGACAAATTCAATAAAGATCCGGATTTGACAAAAATAGCTAAACGGACGACCGAGTCGATTATCAGTGGGCCCCGAGAGGGTTATGTAGACCATCCTAATTGTCGGTTAAACGACACCTCACAGGGTGGGGAGCAAGGAGCGGTGATACCAAATCAACTTCCGGTCTCTGCAGATATATATCGAGCGGCCGAATCCCTAAAATTCATCCATAAACATTTGAAGAAAGATGACGAATATCATACGGTAAAAGATTCATTTGGTATTTTTTCTTTTGCAGGGATATACTGCATTCATCCTTTCCGTCCGCCCGTCTGTGTGTGAACAAAACTCCGTCCTAAGTTTTTCAATCATTTTTCAATCATTGTATGAATTTTTTAAGCAAGTTCTAGCTGTCAGATTTTCAAGGATTATGTCCCCTTCTCTATTTTACCAATGAGTAACCAGTATTTTCTTCTTTTCCCACAATGTATTCTATCCTATGAATACAGTTATTTTGTTAGGAATAAATTTAGAATGCCGTCTACAAATGCTTTGAATTTGGTCAAGTCGAAATTTTGACGTTTGGTAGAGAAATAAATATTTGACAAGGATCTAAAGTCATTACTTTTGCGGTATAATTCTCAGTACTTTCAGTGCTTTGATTTCTATTTCAGGTAATAGATGACTGGCGGTATGCAGCAAGAGTTATCGATCGTTTGTTACTTATAACCTTCTTCTTAGTTATCTCCCTTGGAACAATTGGCATCTATTTCAAAGCGCCTTACCTCTTTAAAAGTGTGAACCAGGACGAATTCATAGAGAAAATCAACAAAAAGTGGGCGGCTGTCAAGGCAACCTGATCTTCATCTACACTGTTTGCATAAGTATCTGGTGTACCCAATCGCGGAAGAGGAGTAAAAGATTTTTAGTAGAGAAGTGGTACTTTAAATATCAGAATCTCTCGCTGAACATCGAATAACAAAGAAAGTAATACAACTTCTGAATAGCTTAACTGTTTTGTTTAGCCAATCAGATATCGTGTTACTTAAACTGATAGGGAATTCATGATATTTAGACTGGCTTATATAGCCATCGTCAAAACAGTGATCAGCGGTGAGAGAAGAATGAATCCCGTCGCAATGACTATCATTAATCCTCGGAAAGAGAATCGAGCTTGAGATTCGGATCAGCGACCCCCCTGGGTTCAAGTCCTATACTCCACAGACTGCATTTGGGGGCTCAGCCACCGACGACATAGAAGGAGTAATGTTTTTAGAATGAAAAATTCTAAACTTATTGTATCTTTTATTTCGTTTCATATTATGAATACCCTTAACATGCTAAATAAGTTACATAAAACTATCCAGCCGAGAGTGAAAAACTTATCTTTTAGATGACAAATATCTCCTTATCGGAAAGTGTAGATTCAAGATCAGACTGCACGTTCTGTGCAGTCTGATCTTGATCTACACTGTCCGCAAAAGGTCAGTGAGTCTCTCTTAGCAGCTTAAGGGTAAAAGTAATTTCATGTCTTAATTTTCATTTCGTTTTTTTGCAACGCCAATCTATGCATTTACTAATGTCTTCCTCTCCCAGTTATTGCAAGCAGCATTCTATAAGATAGGGTTTTTTAGACCTGTTAATTTTGATAGCACTTATAGACGACTGATTAAATATTGCAGAAACATAAGGAGTTGTCTTGAAAAGGTAAGAAAACATTATGGGAAAAGGAGAAAATGCTTGTAACAAGCAGTCTCTCCTTTTCCCACAGTGTTTTCAAAAGGCCTTCTTCCTCAGTGTTTTTGATACACGGAAATGTTTGCTAAGGGGTTTAAACGGCATCAAACACGTAAGTCTACGTTCAACGTTGAAAGTAATGCGTTCGAGCCACAGTCTCCTTACATAATGCTGTTGCTTTTTTTTGAATGGTTGTTGCATGGTTTTTTATCTATTCAAGGGAAGTAACTTCAATTTTCTACTTTGGAGTACCATTTAGTTTTGTAGTTTTTTCTGGGTATCTACATGCAGCAGTCGACAGTGTAAAACATGGATATTATAATCAGCATGACTTAAAGTTGGATTCATTAATGAAATGAAAGCAATGTGGCAAATGGCTTTTGGCTCAAAAGTTTTTAAGCGTGATTAACTGGGTGTAAAAAAGTCTTCTCTTGGTATTGTATTCATACCGACCGAAAAATGTGCCCTGTCTATCCCTTGCTATTGTTTGCTTTCTCCTTCTATTCCACAATTTGTATTGAACAATACCAACAATATTACTTCAGCACGGCTTAAATCTATTGTTTTGTTGGTGTTCGACCGGAAGTGCCGAGGCCCAGATAGCGCAGTTGTTAGCGTACAGGACTTGTTAACAGAGAGTCGCTGGTTCAAATCCCCAGCTCTGCCAATTTATTTACGAGGACTGATTAGACTCATTGCGACAGGATTCATTCCTCTCTCATGGCTTATCATTGTATGGACGATGATTATGTGGAGAAGCAGCTGGTGGCTTGAGAAGAAATTTGTGCAAAGTACTGGTAGCAGACACTCCAGGAAAGCATGAATAGATGCACTAGCTGCTGCGATATAATAATAGTGAAAAAGGTGTTAAAAACGATACAATCAATTAATCAATGGAGGGGACGTGAAAAGCGTACAACAACCAGCGAAATATACTTCCGCGAGGAAAAGTAAATCTCTAACACCATTCGTTGAACTCAATGTTGCTTTCAGCGTCTCAATGTGCTTTTTTGTGGACGTTGTAGGTCTTGATCAGACTGCACAGAACGGATAGTCTGATCTTGGATCTACAATGTCCGATATTGTTGTACTTTGAAAATGCAATATTTCAGTATTTCACTTTTGCCTAGAAAATTTAATTTGATTTCCAAAGCGATTTTAATCCTTTACCAAATAAATCCACTCTTGAAGACATTTAAAAGGAGATTTAAAACATCCTGGGAAAAATGAGACAATACTGTTAACCAGCATGTTCTTCTTTTCCCACAATATTTACTACCTTTCAAAGACAAAATGTTATCGGTTTGGTTGTATGATAAATTTTGTCGTATAGTAAAGAGTTAAATGGGTAGAAATCCCTGCCATTTAAATTAGAGTCAATCTCTGGGGAAAGAGCGTTGACCCTTTACCAAACAATCCCTACTTTTAACGACCCTGAAAAAGAAGCCTTTTGAAAACAATGTGGTAAAAAGGAGAAAATGCTGGTAACCAGCATTTTCTCCTTTTCCCACATTGTTTTCTACTCTTCTAAAGGCAAGTTTCAATTTTTTGAATCACGTTTATTTTGTCGTCTGCAAATGCTTTCAATTTGGACAATTCTAAAATTTTGTCGTTTGGTAAAGAGTTAAGTACATCTCGGTGATGCATTACACTATGTTAGCCATCAGATAGTTATTATAATTCCATAAAATAGACTGAATCATGAGATAGACTGGTCCTTTGGCGATGATTTTACGTCCATGCGGGTCATAGCTTTGAACACCATTGCGGAAAAAGTAACAAAATCATGTAACATCAAGTTACTGCATTTCTCTCAATGTTTTTGATACTGTTGAAAAAGTGTATTTTTACAATTGGATGTCTTCTTTATTATTTGTATTAATTTTTGTAAGGTTTTAAAATAGAGTGAGTATTCGCTGTAATTGCTTAGCTATAATTTTGTAACCAGAGAGAATTTTATTTTGTTTTAGTGTCTGTCTGAGAGGTAGAATTTACAAAACTCTTGACTATCAAATTTTGCTCTTTTTGCCTCTTTTATATTTTCGCATTGTTACCGCCTTATGTATGAGCTATGCTCTGGCAAAAGGGTGCTTAATGCATCAACGTGATGCTTTCTATCATGAAAGTCATCACATAATTAGGGGTCCACAAAATCCACTTAGTCTAATGAATGACTGAATCTGGAGGAAGAGTGGTCCATAGACATACCAAAAGTTGACTGGTAGCGAAAAGTTTAGGCCCAGGGCCCGGTTTCACAAAAAAACTTAAGTCTCTTATCTTACTCAAATCTACTTCATTATCATGTCCATGTAATCTCATGTATAGTGCTTTTATGATGTCATATATTTTATACAGAAATAAATCTATCTATCAATCTACTAGATCTAATGGCTCCAGGTTCTGATGTAAGTTGAGTTCATTAACCTTCACAGACTCTAGTAACGTTCTCAAATCTCAAATCCCGAGTTTCAGACTCAACTAAGCAAAATAAAAGGACTTAAGTTAATTAACAGACTTAAGTCCAATATTTTGCAGAGTAGAAAGTCTGAAATGTTGTGACAACTTTGGATTTAAGAACCTTACATAAGTCTGTTAATGTTATTGAAATGTGTCTGGAATAACAAACTCGAGTTAAGTCGGAAAATAAGTCTGTTGGAGGATTTGGGTAAAATAACAGAGTTAAGTTTTTTCGTGAAACCGGGGCCCGGTCAGCCTGCGCGGACTCGGCAGACTGACCTGGGTCGATACTTTTTGCAGATGCATTAAGCCCTCTTTTCACAGAGCATGGCTCATATCTATTGAAAAAAAAAAAAGATTTTTTCATCTTAAACTGAGCCTGTAAGATAGTATTTCGTACAAGGAATTAAAATGACACATAAATAGCGATTTTAAGTTTGTAGCCGGAATATCTTGCATTACATCAAGAAAGGAGAACAGACTACATTGTTTCCTGTCTGATCTTGGATACAATCTTTGCAAAGGCACTTGAGGTCCTACTTGTCACAATGTTTTATCACATGTTGCCTTATTCTTGTACTTTTGGTGCTTAACCCTTTACCAGACGACAGAATTTTAGCCTAGTCCAAATTGAAAGCATTTGCAGACGACAATTTCAATGTGGCTCAAATGGTGCAGTTATTCTTTGATAGGGTAGAAAACATTGTGGGAAAAGGAGAAAATGCTGGTTACCAACATTTTCTCCTTTTCCCACAATGTTCTCAAAAAGCTTCTTTCCAAGGGTCGTTAAAAGTCGGTATTGTGCGGTAAAGTGTAAAAAATGTCTTCCATTTGTGTGTTCATTGTTCTTGTCTCTTTACTAAACGAAAGTTGTATTGTATTTAACGCCGTTTTCAACATTATTTCAGTCATATTGCGGCGGCCTGTGCACCTATCAATGCTTTCCTGGAGTCTCTTTTACCAGTACTCCGAACAACATTCTTTCCAAGCTACTGGCTGCTTTCCCACAAAATCATCGTCGAAACGATGGTCAGTGTTGAGAGAGGAATGAATCCTGTCGCAATGACTACCATCAATCCTGCGAAAGAAATTGGTCGAGCCGGGGATCGAACCAGCGACCTCCTTTTCTCAAGTCCTGTACACTACCGACTGAGCTATTGGGGCTCGGCGGACAGACTTGAAGACTTGGCCAGACTAAAAGACGACTGCAGGCGACAAATTCAATCTTTTCTCAAGCCATGTATCAAGACAAAAAACACATGATCGTTACACTTGAATTTCGAAGTTGTACTGTTCAGAATATCTGTAACAGTGTAGACCCAATATCAGACTTGCACAGACATTCTGTGCATTTTCTTCTTTTCCCACAATGTTTTCTATCCCTTCAAACTGGCAAATAAAATCATTTTAGCCTCACTGAATTTGTCGTCTGCAAATGCTTTCAATTTGGACAAGCCTAAATATTTGTCGTTTGGTAAAGACTTAGGATGATTTTGGCCAAAGCCTGATTAAAGGTATCAGACGATGTAGATCTAAGATCAGACTGCACCTTTTGCGCAATCTGGTCTTGGTCTACAACGTCAGCAAAAGCTATTAAAGTTGCCATTGGCAGTGAAAGATTTAAAAGAAAGATACATATATATAACAATATATCCATTTATCACATATCTCGAATTTCGAATGATTTTTTTAATAATTTAAACACATTGATAATTTTGATTTGTTGCGAATTTAATGTTTATGACAGTTTTCTAGAATTTGTTTTTGTGCGATTTGTATATTGAAATGGCCATTGTCATATTAGCCATGTTCTGTGAAAAGGGGGCTCAATGCATCTCCATAATTCATGATACCAAGCAAGTCATCACATGATTATAGATTCATAAAATCAATTTAGTCTAACAATTGACTAAACCTAGAGGTAAAATGGTCCTTGGACATGCAGAAAATCTAAAGATAGCAAAAAGTGTCGGCCCATGTCAGCCTGGGTCGATACTGTTTGCAGACGCATTAAGGCCCCTTTTCACAGAGCTAGGCAAATTTCTATTTCATGTAAATTATCATTTTATCAAACACAACGTAGTATAAAATGTTTTATTTTCAGATTTGTGAATAAAAATCTTATTTGAAACGATCTTTTAGTGTTTATTTGTCTCACGTTACCATGATTCCATCTGTGAGAGAAAAAGTTTGTATCGTATTTGGTTTAACCTTTTTTTCTTTCAGTTAAAAGTCCAAGTTTTGTTAAGCTAGAGTGACCTGGCAACTTTTAACCTAGTTTTGAAATTAATTTCTCTGCAAGTGACTAACACTGGGACCGACTATGCAGTAACAGATTGTCATCTTCACAATGAACATTAAAACGCCCGCTCTGTTTACTTTTGGCAGCTATTACTACTTTAACCTGCTAAGTAAGTTAAATTGAACTTTCAAACCGATAGTAAAAAAAGTTTGTTTTTTTTTTGTAGGGGGAATATTATCTCGTCGGACAATGTAGATCCAAGATCAGACTGCACGCTCTGTGCAGTCTGATCTTGATCTACACTGTCCGCAAAAAGGTCCTTGAGTCGCGCTCAGCAGTTCAAAGGTTAAATACCGATGGGAAATTTCCCGCCATTTTGCCTGGTTAAGCTTATCACATGACCGGCTTGTTATTATATCCACCAAACGATCTATCTTTCGGCCCCACAATCATTCGATCATGTTTCATTTAATCAGACGAATTTCTCGCATGTTCGGCTGCTATTTTATTGGGAAGAAATGCAAGAATTATTACAGATCTCAGATTAGACCGTTTGATATTCTAGTAACCAATATGAACGCTTCTGAAACTAATACAGCCCTGTACGTGATCAAAATGTATATCGGCGGTTTTAGGCGTTACTAATCACATCAGCTGAAAGTCTTTTAACATTTTAGCAGACGACAAAATTTTAGCCTTGTC
Source organism: Hippopus hippopus (assembly GCA_946811185.2). Classification (NCBI taxonomy): domain Eukaryota; kingdom Metazoa; phylum Mollusca; class Bivalvia; order Cardiida; family Cardiidae; genus Hippopus; species Hippopus hippopus. Next base: position 24,320,188 of record OX328104.1, on the reverse strand, counting down.
CAAATTGAAAGCATTTGCAGACGATAATTTCAGTGTGGCTCTAAAGGTGCAATTTTTCTTTGGTCGGGTTGAAAACATTGTGGGAAAAGAAGAAAATGCTGGTCACCGTTTTCGAACGGCTTCTTTCCCAGGGTCGTTAATGTCAGCATTGTGCGGGAAAGGGTTGAAAAGCATTGATTAGTGATTTTTCCCTTTTTTCTTGATGTTTTGATGCTGTTAAAATCTCTCTTAAAAACATTTTTGGAGTACTATAGCACTGCATGTTACGCGTATAGACAACCCGATTAGGTAGCCTAGTACTCTGACTTGTCACCTGGAGGTTGCAGGTTCGATACCCAGTTGAGGCAAACTTTCTTTCCGGCCATTTTTCGTCTCCCACCTCTCATACATGTGAGAAAAGTAGTCAGTGGGTTGAAAGGAAAGTTGTGTCAGTACTGGTGTGAGAAAGCCAGATAATACATGCACAGGTGTACTGACCACCGCAATATAACCGGGGCTGTTAAAACGGTGTTAAACTCCAATGCATACAAACAAATACGAGATTAGATGACTCAACACTTTACAAAACAACCCCGTTTTTTCGTCGACCTTGAGGAAGCAGTCTTTTGAAAACATTGCGGGAAAAGAAGAAATCCTGGTAACCAGCCTTTTCTCCTTTTTCCACAATGTTTTCTACTCCTTTCAATACAGATCAGGATTTTACTTTCAGGGTTGGAATTTTCATTTAATTTACTGTCAGAGTAGCAGTAGCAGTTTAAGGTTTACGAAAGCCTCTATGGTGCCATAATAACTCTTTAGCAGACGATAAAAATTTAGACCAGATCAGATTCAAAGCACTTGCAGACGACAAAATTAGATGTGGCTCAAAAGACGGTTTCCGTCTTTGAAATGTTAAAAAGATACATTTTGGAACATTGAAACATTTTTGTACTTACCACAATGTTTAACAAAAAAGCTCTTCAACCCCTGGGTTGTTGAAATAAGGTATTCACAAACTTGTCAAAATTGAAAGCACTTGCAGACGACATGTTAGATGTGGATCAAATAAAAGGATGTGTCGTAGCTACGGCGGAAAAATATTGTGAGAAAAAGACGAAATGCTGGTTACCGGCATTTTCTCCTTTTCCCACAACTTTTTTAAATGGCCTGCAACACGCGAAAAGGGGTATTCGTACATTTGTGTAAAGTGTCGTCTCGGATCAGCCTGCGCAGTCCGCGCAGGCTAATCCGAGACGGCATTTTACGACTACATTAGATTTTGTGCTACAGTAGACTTGTACAAAACAGAAAATTACATGAAAACGGAAAGTGTCGTTTCGGATTAGCCTGTGCGGAGTGCGTAGGCTGATCCGAGACGACACTTTACGCAAATGTCCGAATGCCCCTTTTCGCATGTTGCAGGCCAAATGCTTTATTCCTCAAAGTCTTTAAAACTCAGAATTGTGTGGTAAACAAATACAAACATGCCCAGATTTTTCCACTCTACTGGAATGGTTCTGAGATCGATCCCGCCAGGTACCACAGAAACGACCATTGACCTACCATTTACATACTCATCTTGACAGCTTCTCAAGAGAGAAAATGTTGCATTCGCGTCAAAATCTTGCTGGACTGCAGAGAAGAGAGAGGGGGAAAGAGAGGAAGAGAGAGAAAAAGCAAGAAAGAGAAGTGAGAGAGAGAGAGAGAGAGAGAGAGAGAGAGAAAGAGCGAGCGAGAGAAAGAGACAGAGAGAGAGCGAGAGAGAGAGAGAGAGAAAGAGAAAGAGGGAGCGAGAGAGAGAGAGAGAGAGAGAGAGAGAGAGAATAATTTTCCAACCACTATTCACAAAATCAAGTGCCTAAAATGATAGATACGCTATATCTTCACACTAAGGCTGCTAAGCGCGACTTTGTGAGCTTTTGCAGACAGTGTAGATCAAGATCAGACTGCACAGAAGGCGCAGCCTGATCTTGGATCTACACTGTCCGATAAGGTCATATTTCCCCGATAAGCAAATTTTTATATATCGTACACTATGGCTTTTCACTATTGATTGGTTGGAATTCTTAAGTTTGATTTATTTCGAAGCTTTATCCTCCACCACACAATTCCGAGTTAAAACGACCCTTAAGAAGAAGGCCTTTGAAAACATTGTGGGAAAAGAAGAAAATGCTGGACACCAGCATTTTCTCCTTTTCCAACAATGTTTTCTACCCTTCCCAAAAACAAATTTTAATTTTTGAGTCACATTTATTTTGTCGTCTGCAAATGCTTTGAATCTGGACTAGTCTAAAGTTTTATCGTTTGGTAAAGAGATAAGGGTTACGAAGGACCTGAAGACAGTAATACACTTAGCTCAAGCATCACTAAGTTTTTTTGGTAAAATATAACAAGAAATATTTTTAAAAAAGATCGACGGCGTTTATTTGCCCGCAAATAGGCAGGGGCCCTTAAAATAAACATATCCATATTTTTGACCAATCACACATATCTATTTATTCATTTATTATCAGTACCAAAGAGTAGGTCGAAAGTCAGCTACGCCGAAATATACAAGTTAGACAATGTTACTGTTGTTTCGTCTAGTGCATCTTGTACTTGTATCAGCGTTGATTTACCGCTCTATGATTTTGATCCGAGAAGTAGCGTATTGGCCAACGAATAAACCAAAGTAAGCTTTATCGTACAACATGTGTGCGCTGTAAATGTACGAGTGTTTCAATCAATGAGGGGGCTAAAGTGAAATATCGCGTTTCTCTCTCATAGACGATAATAAAAACAAAAATCTTGATCCTAGAAATATGAACGTGATGAATTTGGAAAAACATTAAAAAGTGGCAAATTTTTGACGGGGTAAAAGAGTGAGAACGTAATTTCTTGTTTCTTGTAAAGAATGGAGGTGTACAGTATATTATACCTGAGTGTTTTTAGTGCTATATTGTTGACGGGTGGGGTAAGCACCAACGATGATGCAAAAAGACTTTACCACGATCTACTCACGCAGAATAAATACAACAAACTGATACGGCCTGTTGGCAACAATACAGATCGGCCACTCACTGTACGGATGGGGATCAGACTGTCCCAGATAATAGATGTGGTAAGTTATAATTATCATCATCATCATCATCATCATCATCATCATTGCTGTTCATTTACATAGTAGTCGTAGCAATCGTAGCAGTAACTATGGTTTATTGTACAACTTATCAAAAAGATTCGAAACACATTTATTTCCACTTTTTTTTTTTTCAGTTATTGCTAATCCCTCTACTCCGTTTTGTTTTTAGGTAGTATATTTTCACAAAGTATTGGACTCTGTAGGTATGAACGTTCTTTACAGTCTCATCTAGATCTACACTGCCAATTCAAGTAAGCCTAGCTACACTTTTCCCCCCAAAAGCGTTGAATACTGCAATAACCACGGCGTGTGGGACCATAAACTATTTTTGCAACGTTTGTTGGTTTTTAGTTATCCATTTTATGTAAAAAAAGAAATAAAAATAAACTACAAACGCTTCTTATAAACACTGTAGATCAAGATCAGAGAGCACACACCTGGACTCTAATCTTTGATCTACCTTTTTGATATTAAAAAAAAAGTTTAGATAAAGGCCTGTAAAGAGTGTGCAGTCTGATCCTAAATCTAAATGATTGTATATCAAGATCAGATCTCACAGAACACGCAGTCCGATTTTAGATCTACATTCCTTGCATGTAGATTTCAAAATACAAGTAATAAATTGGACAGATTTCTCCGAGGAAAGCCTCGGAATTACTGCCTTTAAATTACAGATTTGCATTGGAGTTTACATCTACATCAGTCTGCACCTACATGCAATCTGACCTTAATCTACACTATTCGCTCCTCGTTACCGAATTTTTATCATAAGTACCCATTTTATTTCAACAACTTGCACGAAACCTTCTATTACAGCAATCAGATAAAATACCGCATGATATGGGCTAAATATTGCTGACAACAAATTGTTGAAAACAAACACCAAACGGTATGGCAGTCATTCGGTGCGGTCGCAGAATAAAATGGCAGAAAACCACATGTTTTACTAGTCTCAGTTCAATACCGGCTACATTTAAACCCTACACCTCTGCTATTCCATGTTATTAGCCCCTGTCCTGCCATGCTTTTTCTGAGGAGAGTAGAAAACGTCGAAAGTAAAGGAGAAAATGCTTGTTACCAGGATTTTTTTCTTTCCGAAAAATATTTTCAAAATCCTTCTTTTTCAGCGTCCTTGAAATTCAGGGATTGTGTGGTAAAGGGTTTATCCACAGAATGTTATAATTCAGTCAGTGAAAGAGAATCAGTGATCGCAGTGTTAAGCCTCAACTCTCTCACTTCTAAATAAATAAATTGCATTTTCCCAAAGGCTAAAAATACATTTCCTCTGCAAGATCAAGAGAAAGTTCGGTCATAATCCAGAGTATTGCAGTGGACAGTGTAGATCATAGATCAGGCTGCACGTTCTGTGGTGTTTGGTAGGAATCAGACTGCACGCTCTGTGCAGTCTGATCTTGAATCATCTGCAATGTCCACAAAAGCTTCTGGTGTCGTCTACGGTATGGAAAGAGTTAAGCTGCTAAAAAGGTATAAAATAAAACTTTTAAGCCGATATGGCCTGCAACACGCGAAAAGGGGCATTCGGACATTTGCGTAAAGTGTAGTCCCGGATCAGCCTGCGCAGTCCGTGCAGGCTAATCCAAACCGACACTTTCCGTTTTTATGTAATTTTCTGTTTTGCGCAAGTCTACTGAAGAACAAAAGCTATTGTAGTCGTAAAGTGCCGTCTCGGATTAGCCTGCGCGGACTGCGCAGGCTGATCCGAGACGACATTTTACGCAAATGTCCGAATGCCCCTTTTCGCGTGTTGCAAACCATATTGGGAATCCAGTTTTTGCTTTTTCATTGGCATTTTAGGGGGAATATAAGTCTCCTTATCGGACAGTGTAGAGCCAGGATCAGACTGCACGTTCTGTGCAGTCTGTCCTTGATCTACACTGACCGAAAAAAGATCTTTGAGTCGCGCTTTGCAACCTAAGGGTTACTCGTAAATCCGTTTTGGGCAGATTATCTCACACAAGATATCTCACGGAGTAGATCCAAGATCAGATTGCATCTTCTGTTCTGTGCAGTCCGATCTTGATCTACTCTTTCCTAATTACTCACTTATTTTCGTTATCAGAATGTCAAGGATTGATTGATTGATGGTTGATTGATTGATTACCGCCGTTTTCAACATTATTCCAACTATATCGCTGCAGCCTGTGCACCTATCCATGCATTTCTTGGGTTTCTTTTATCAGCACTCAGCACAATGTTCTTTCCAAGACACTAGCTGCTTTCCCACATAACCATCGTCGAAACAATGGTCAGCGGTGAGAGAGGAATGAATTCTGTTGCAATGACTATCATCAATCCCCGGAAAGAAATTGGCCGAGCCGAGGATCGAACCAGAGACCCCCCCCCCCCCCCCTTGTTCTCTAGCTCTAGTCCTGTACGCTACCAACTGAGCTACCGGGGCTCGGCAGAATAACTATAGGATAAATGATAAAATTGTAAGAGGTGTCAGGAGTAAGTATAGTCTATATTTAAATAGATATAAAAAGTAAATAATCCTGAACAATAGCACATTATTCATAGATGACTAAACCCTTATCATGCTGAATAAGTGAAATGAAACTTTCAAGCCGATGGTAGAAACCCAAATTTTCCTATTATAATGGATTTTTTGGAGGAAAGATATCACCTTATCGGACAGAGTAGATCCAAGATCAGACTGCACGTTCTGTGCAGTCTGATCTTGATCTACGCTGTCCGCAATAGGTCATTCCGTCGCACTTAGCAGCCTAAAAGGTTAATAGAAGAGAAAACTAAACAATATAAAGGATTTTAAAGATGTGTGCTCAATCACCTATCAGCCGTATATTCATATCAAAGCACTGAAAGTACTGAAGAATGGGTTTTGGTGTAACCATAAAAGATTGAATGTAAACTACATTCATGACAGATGTCACAGACTTTTGGCTAAATCTTTCTCTAGCTCCAATCCAGGATTAATTAACTCTGCATCAGATTACAAAGATGAAAACTAGTCCAGATTGATAGCATTTGCAGACGACAATTTAAATTTTTACTAAAATGATGTGATATGTCTTGGATTAGACAGGAAACATTGTAGGAAAAGGAGAAAATGCTGGTTTTAAGCACTATCTTTTTTCCACAATGTTTTCAAAAGGCTTCTTCTTCTGGGTCGTTAAAAAATGGAATGCATAGTAAAGCATTAACCCTCATGCTGTTAAGCGTGACTCGAGGACTTTTTGTGGACAGAGTAGATTAAGATCAGACTGCACAGTATGTGCAGTCTGATCTTGGATCCACACAGTGGGATAAGGAGATATTTTTCCCAAAAAAGTTACCTTGAAATAGCAATATTTTGGTTTTTACTATCGACTCAAAAGTTTCATTTAGTTATATGTTATTTTAGCAGGTTAATCCTTTACCACACAAACCCTAGTTTTAACGACCCTGAAAGAGAAGGTTTTTGAAAACATTTACGGGAAAAAAAAAAAACGCTGGTAACAATCATTTTATCATTTTTCCACAATGTTTTCCACCCTAGCAAAGACACAAGTGATCATTTTAGTTACATTTATTTTGTCGTCTACAATTATTTTCAATTTGGTCCAGTCCAAATGTTTTTCGTTTGGTAGAGCGTTGAAGCTTAATACAATTCCACCTACAGACGACTTGTAGCGTCTTGCAGCAGACGACTTCTGAAAACTCTGTGTCAAAAGGATAAATAAATGTTCGAAACGCAAAATCTGTCTATTTCGAACATTGTACTTTTTATACATGCATTTATCACACATCAGTATGTGATGATGCAACATATTTAGAAAGGACACATACCGTAATGAGATCCCTTAAAGCCGTGGTCACACTTTATGTAGTTGACCGTAGTGGGGAATGACCGTATATGGCAGTAGTTGAACGTATTTACACGTAGGTAACCGCACTTCAACGTAGTAATGAACGTAGTTTGAACTTATGATTTGCCCGTTGTAAGTGCATAATTTTTGAACATGTTCAAAAATTTGTTACGGTTAACTACGATGTTGTGACCCTACTGTGAGCGAAGTTTGAACGTAGTTGACCGTAGTTAACCGTAATTGACCATACTTAACCGTAGTATGTTTAATAGTTTCAACTACGGCCAATTACGGTCATTCCCAACTACGGTCAACTACGTAAGATGTGACAGCGGTTAAAGTACAATGACTGCAGCTTACCCGTACTGAGCAGGGACACACCACACCGTTTTACCTTAGCTTAACGCAGTTGACCTTAATTTACCGTAGTTGTGAGTACTTAGGACGTAGTTCATACGTAGTTTAACGTAGTTTATAGTAGTTAGACGTGGTAAAACCCTAGTTAACCCCAGCCACTTTGCACGCAGTTGAATGTAGTTAACCGTACTTACACGTAGTTCATCCTAGTTAGACTTTCTATATTTCCTCTTATTGCCGAGTTTGAACATACTTTGACCGTACTTCAACCCAGTTTACCGTAGTAACACTACGGCATTCTATGTTTGAAATGAACTACGGACAACTACGTGCATGACCGTAAATGTGACCATGGCTTTGTGTCCCACAAATGCTTTCAAGGTGGACTTGTCTTAAGTGTTGCCATCTTTTAAAAAGACCTACCGAATTTTCTAGAAAGAAATAACTTCAAACTTCTTGAAGCAACTGCTGAACGTACGATATATCAGTTATTTATATACAGGTAAATGGCATGCAACATGCGAAAACGGGCATTCGGACATTTGCGTAAAGTGTAGTTCCGGATCAGCCTGCGCACTCCGCGCTGACTAATCCGAAACGACACTTTTTGTTTTTATGTAATTTTCTGTTTTGCACAAGTCAACTGTAGTACAAAATCTACTGTAGTCGGAAAGTGCCGTCTCGGATTAGCCTGCGCGGACTGCGCCGGCTGATCCGAGACGACACTTTACGCAAATGTCCGACTGTCCCTTTTCGCGTGTTGCAGGCCAAATGATATGACTAAGTTACGGACGTTTTCTTAAGCATATATCAGACCTGAATACATTTTTTTTTATACTGGCGAGTAAGTACTCTGTGTGAGTTTGTCCGTATCATGTTTGTACTATGTATGGACAATTCATCGTGTTCACGGACTACTTCTATATATCCACATTAGGCTCCTTTCGTCAATTCCCGGAATTGTGCGGCACTCCTTTTTTTTTCGTTATGTAATTCATTTTTTGAGTTCTTTTTTTTTTCCTTTATATATGAGCCATGCTCTGTGAAAAGGGGGCTTAATGCATCTCCGTGATCCATGGTACCAGTCAAGCCATCACATACTTATGGATCCATAATAGCCACCTTTCTTCAACAGCCAACTTAACCCAGAGGTTGACTGGTCCTTCGACGTACAGAAAAATTGACCAATAGCGAAATGTTTCGGCCCAGGTCAGCCTGCGCGGACTGCGCAGGCTGACCTGGGTCAATACTTTTCGCAGATGCATTTAGCCCCCTTTTCACAGAGCATGGCTCATATGTAAGGGGAAGGTATGTAACAAAACGAACATTACAACAGTCTGCGTTTCTGTGTGGTCGAATCGATGATTTTCGCTGCGTGTGTAAAGAGGTTTGTATCGGATTCGACCTTCGGTCTAATCGGATACGCACCTCTTTACACACGCAACTTAATTTTGCTTTAATTCAAGTCAACAAGTCTCAAACATTGGGAAATTTAATTCGAATTTCATCCCAGTGTTACAAGTTTAATGTTTCATTAATTATCGCGGTTCCTAATTTTGACTTGCAAATTTTAGCAATTCCAGATCAGTTACAAAGAAAATGCAAATGATCTGTTTTAACTTCAGTTCTAGGATCTCATTCTATCACATAACCTCCCTTGTTTTCAGTGTAATATACTCATTACGAATTTTCTTTTATTTCATGCTGTCCGGTAGGTTATCGAGAAAAATCGGTGAAATATTTTTCGATAATTCATGGTTACGACCAGTGAAAATACTGATTTTTATATTCTAACTCTTCAATTGAAGGCGGAAACAGTTGTTCCCGCGCACTAGTTACCTAGGTAAAATGCGCGTACCTCACAACCAGATGGAAATATGACGTAATTTACCTCACATTTCTCGCGCTTGACGTAATATTGTAATGCGTTGCTATGCGGAGGGGGTACGCCACGGGGATTAACCGAAAAGAACTGTACTGGATTTTGATTAAGTTCCCCCCAAAAAGGGTTAAAAGCATGAAATAAATAGAATATTTGTTCTTTTCGGTGAAAGATCGAAATTTATTTCATCTCGTGAACATCATCGGTAATATTTTCACTCGTGGCTGCGCCACTCGTGAAAAAATAAATTTCGATCTTTCACCGTAAAAAACAAATATCCTCTGTATCTTATACACATGTAATATCACAATCATGTTACGTCACTTTTGACGTCATTTTGTACATATTTCATTGAAGTGAATGTTTTTATGGATATTACCGTGGGGTGTATCTATAGATAGTTTTGCATCCTTGATCAATATTTTGTGAAATATCGTTATGTGATAAAAAGAATCTGACATTCATTGGCGTTTGTGTTAAATTTTATTAAACTTGTCAAGAAAAAATGTTATTAAGCTCGCCAAAGGCTCGCTTAATAACATTTTCCCTAGACTCGTTTTATAAAATTTTATCTCAAACACCAACTCATGTCAGATCCTATATAGGTGTAGTCAACAAATGCAGGAAAGCAGAACTATTCAGCGACACCTCTCACCAATAAGTTTTGATTGAAAGGCTAGTTGTGAGATCCTGTCTTAGGTTGTCTACAAGGTCAAGTCCATATTCACCGACTATTCTTAAGAGCTGTCTTAGTTTCAGTCTCCAATATTTTCTACATTTGAAAGTAACACAACTTCTGATTGGCTAAATCAAATGATTTAGCCAGTCAGAAGTTGTGTTACTTTCAAATAAAATTTAAAAAAAAAAAATGGAGAAGGAGACTTAGAATAATCTTAAGAATAGTTGGTGAATGGACCCCCAAGTGATAGCTGTTTTACCTTAATTCGTCTAGAAGTGGCAGGTGTTTTATGATTTGTATCCTTCAATGATATTTTGCTAAATTATCTGAAGATCACATGACGTCCTTCTATAACAGCTGCAAGATTGTGACATAGGTGAAATTGTTTTTTCTCTGATACGCCAGGATGCAATGGAACGAAAACTCTCCGGCACTGACTTAAACATCAACCTGAACATAAACATAAAGAGCCATGCTCTGTGAAAAGGGGGCTTAATGCACCTGCAAAAAGTTTCGACCCATGTCAGCCTGCGCACTCCGCGCAGGCTAACATAAGTCGAAATAATTTGCTAAGGATCAATTTTCTAAATGTCAAAGGACCAGTGTACCTCAAGGTTTGGTTGGTTGTTTCACAAAATGGATTTTATGGATCCATCATACTGTGATGACTTGTTTGGTGTAATGCATCACGGAGATGCATTAAAGAGACATCTTTACAGCCAGAGAGTAAACGGTGTTATAATCTTGTCAGCTGTGTAGCCGTACATAAAAAAAATCAATATAAAGTGTATGGGTTAAAGAAACTCTAGGGATTTGTCTTCGATTTAAACCGGAAACTGTGGTTGTTATGTCTATGGCTAGCCGCAATAGAATGAAATGTATTTTCTATCTGTGCAACCTTGCAACCATCAGGGGCAATATTTGGCATGAAGATACAAGAGTGATTATAGTTTCATAAAATAAAGAAAAGAACGGTTAAAAAACTGGATAAAAAACGAGTGAAGATGTATGTTTAAGCCCCCTTTTGCCAGAGGATGGCTCAATTATGGTTTATAATTCTTAGAATGCGTAGTTGATGCTTTGTTATTGATCAGCTTTTCTATATTATTTTACTATCATAATACCTAATCGCATATTCATAGTTGGAAAAGAGACCTTTGGAAAATGAAAGTTTATTTACCCCTGTACAAAAAAAAAAACCGACTTTTAACGGCCTGAGGAAGACGGCTTTTGAAAACGTTGTGCAAAAAAGGAGAAAAAGCTTGTAAGTAGCATTGTCTTCTTTCCCACAAGGTTTTCTACTCTTTCAAAGCATTATCTCCCACTAGATGGCATTCTGTAAATATACATCTATCTAATTTGGGCATTCTGGGTACAAAACCGGACTACTTTTCAAAACGACAACCGTTACTTTGAATTTCGAAATAAAATAAACGTTTATTCAATAAAACGCTATCTGGTGCAATTCATGCAGCTATGATCAGCTAGCATGTAACCTATGCACCGGCCATTTATTAAAACAGCCCCCTACAGGCTTGGGTAATAGCTTCGGTGTAAGCCCTACTTTTCCCATGTATATGGGATGAGTGATGCGTCATAGCAGACAGGTCGAACCTTCGAAGAATATAACATGCGCAGACAACGCATTTCAAAGACATCCCATTATTATTTCTGCATGTAATTTATTGGCTGCAAATGCTTTCAAATGTGACAAGTCTACAATTGTTGGTTGGTAAAGGCTTAATACAGTGTTTTATACCGCTTTTAACACCATTTCAGTCTTATTTCGACACAATTTAGTTATTCCTGCCTTTCAAGATTTTCTCATCAGTTATTAGACCGGGTCTCTGCAGTGTCTTGTCCATGAACTCTCTCACGTAACCCTTTACCATACAATCCCGAGTTTTAACGAGCCTGAGGCAGAGGACTTTTGAAAACATTATGGGAAAAGTAGAAAATGCTGGTAACCAGCATTTTCTACTTTTCCCACAATGTTTTTTACCCTGTCAAAGAACGTCAATTCATTTGAACTACTTTCATATTTGTCGTCGCAGATGCTTTCAACTTGGAAGAGTCTTAAAATTTATCGTTTGCCAAAAGGTTTAACAGTATCTTGTGTCGGGATCGAACCAAGAATCCACGATTAAAAATCCAATGGCTTTAATACAAAGTCATGTACAACCCCACGTGGTGAAAAAGAACTTTTCAATGTATTGCAATAACAGAGAATAAACGAAGTGGTAATTAAATCAATATGATATAGTGCTAGAGAAGAGGCAATTAACGGCCAATCTAAAATTGTTGAATTGTTGAGGAAGTCGCTCATTACCGATGGAAACATAACGAGGTCGCCTTAACAAAATTTTATCTAATTACTAATCGCGATTCTAACCACTATCAGACTTGGTTCATCAAGACTGACACACTTCCCTATCCTGAGAGCGATAGGAACAGAACAGAAGAGCACAGAACAGTTTTTGTTCGACTTGTACAAAGTACATCGTCATTACAAAGAACATTTATACATAGGTATTATTTACAACAACAAGAATTAACACATACTAATTTCTAAATAAGTAGAATCAAAATGAATTTATAAGTCATTTACACGGGGATGAATTTACGTTAGCAAGATAACGTAAATGAATGAAACACAAACTTCACCAGAACAAAGAAGCGATTATGGTTTACTGAAATTTCAAGGCTTTTTTAGGGCAAAACATTTCACAAAAGTTGTAGCACTATTTTCAGAAAATTCAGAATGAAAATTAGTGATGCATACATATAGATAAAGGAGGTATACCCTTTTTATCTGTTAAACATATATATTTTGAAGATTCTTGTGTAACTCTAGTGGCAATTACGGCGCTCGAGTGATTCGACATCATTTTTAATTCAATGCCTTTTGTCTATGTAAGTGGAAGGCAGCAATCATTTTTGATCCAGATTAGACAAAAGAGTATTTGCCCCAGGAATAAAGACACTTATCTGTAATAAAACTTAGATTCATTCGGGGGTAACGGAAAACTTATTCCTTTTTATTGTACATAAGATTATAGGTTTTTTTTTTTTTAATAAGTAGAAAGATACATTACTCAGGCTATATTCGAATTATCTAGGTGTCACTGTACTCAAAAATGTTTAGCGTCAGAGTAATATGTAATCAAAACTTCAGTCGTAAAACTTTACTAAGATATAACATTGTCATTATCCTTGGTCAGATTATTTCACCAGCAAAGTAAATATCTATCACTGTAGATCCAATATCAGAGTGCATGTTATGTGCAGCCAGATCGTAATCAAACCTTTTTAACTGTAATTCTGTGTTTAGTATTTCAAAAGATACAGTTCGAAAGAAAATCAAATTTTAAAGTCAGTTCATCCCTATTTTTTCCAATTTTTGGATTGTTTTTCCGTCGTAAACGAGGAGGCAGACGCGATGGTAATATGATTTCGGGACGCCGTGTTTTTATAATTGTATTCCAAGAATTGTTTATATTGAGAAATGTCACGTGAAATGTGTTTTAAGAGAAAAGAACCTCCGAAAATCCCGTTTTTGTCTAACAGTCTAGTCCCCATTTGTCTGGCAACTGAATCAGGACTAATATAAATTGAAATAGTCAACTAATGATTCACTTGAAGTACTTCATGAAAATCCAGATCTATTAAGCCCACTTTTTACAGAACATGGCTCTGTATATCTATATATTGCATCTTCAAGTCATCTTGGTCATGGTATTATTAGGAATATCGGACAGGTTATTTATTGTATGAAAATAAAATTGAATGAAATATAATATACGTTCTTGGCTGTCTGATCTTAATCCATGCCATATGTCAGTCATTTAAATTGCTGCTTGTACGCTGACAAATAAATATGAAAGCACTGCGTAGCTGCTAGCAATAAGTTCCTGTCACCTATTTGAATAAAATCAATGCTCAGCGTTCTTTAGTTAAACTAGTATAGAAAAGCACACCAAACTCTATGGAAGTAACCGCGCATTCGAGATCTTATTTAGGTCTGTTTTGATTTATATTATGAGATGCAGTTACGTGCATGTGTGCCGACTGCATCCCTATATTTCTTTCCAAGACGTCGTCATTCCAGCTTGAACACTGTAAGAGTATGTAGACTATTTTAGTGGCGCTCATCCTGCCCATGGTGACTATATACGTTAATTGGCAAAAAATGTAAAGTAAGATCAATCAGCACATACGATTGCTTCACACTGTCCGCTGCTGTATCGGTAGTTTCGGTCATATATACCACATTGAGTACATAAAGATTTTACGAAAACTATTTCTATGATAGTCCACAGCTTTAATAATAATAATGATAATAATAATAATAATAATAAAAACATCAACAACAACAACAATAATAATAATGATAATAATAACATCTTTACATTGTGGAGGTAAAAAATTTAAGATATATCGTCAAGTCTATTTTTACAATTTTGCCTTCAAGATAAGTGGAACAAGGAAAATAAATAAATAAATAAATAATTAAAAGATATAAAAAGATAGTGATATCGATGACCGTGGTGATACTGATGATTGTGGTGTTTGAAAATGAAAAGGATGAATTAATAGCAAAATAATAACATAATCTGAATTCGGTAGGGCTATGGTAAACAGAGACACCGTTTCATGATCAGTGAACTCAGTGCTTTGTTTAATAAAAGCTGTCGCCAGGAAGTCTTCATATTGCATAGCTGTTGCGGGGGTTATTCAAATACAGCACTGATTTTATCGTCTCAGTGTCGTGTTTTGAAACATCAAACATTGTGATATTCATATCATGAAAGGAAGACCGATCTTTGCATTTGTACTAAATAATATTATCCCCAGAGATATGATCAATATAGTAAAAAATATCACAGTTGTAACAATTTAGCCGTGCTCCTGTGAAAAATGGGGTTTAATGCATATGCAAAAAGTATCGACCCAGGTCAGCCTGCGCAGTCCGCGCAGGCTGACCTGGACTGAAACTTTTTACCATTGTAAATTTCATGCATACCCAAAGACCATTCTACCGTGGCTCAGGTTTCGGTTAGTTGTAAAACAACAAATGAATATCATGGATCCACAATTATATGATGACTTGCTTCGTATAATGCATCGTGGAGGCGCATTAAGCCCCCTTTTGCCAGAGCATGGTTCAGTTGTATATGTCCGTAACCATTTTTCCATCTTGAAACGATCATACTTTCATTCCTACGAGCGTAAGCCGAGCCCCGGTAGCTCAGTCGGTAGCAAACAGGACTTGAGAACAGGGGGTCGCCGGTTTGATCCCCGGCTCGGCCAATTTCTGAGAATTGATGATAGTCATTGCGACAGGATTCATTCCTCTCTTACCGCTGACCATTGTTTCGACGATAGTTATGTGGGAAAGCAGCCAGTGGCTTGGCAAGAATATTGTGCGGAGTGCTGGTAAAAGAAAATCCAGGAAAGCATAGATAGGTGCACTGGCCGCCGCCGAAACTGAAATAATGTTGAAAACGGCGTTAAACACCATACAATCAATCAGTCAATCAATCAATCAATCAATCAATCAATCAGTCCGAGCGTAACATTCAACGTTTGATTCAATGACATAAAATGTTTTACGGTATCAGAAAATTAGTCATACACTATAGAAATAGGGTGAAATTTACAATGATTGCTCTGTCGGCCATATTCTGTACCTCAGTTTAAAGTTTGAAACTGCCTCAGCGTTAAACCTTTTACCACACGTCCCGAGTTTTAACGACCGTGGTGAAAGAGGCTCTTGAAAACATTGTGGGAAAAGGAGAAAACGCTGGTTACCAGCATTTTCTCCTTTTCCCACAATGTTTTCTACTTTTTCAGATACAAATTCCATCATTTGAGCCACATTTAATTTGTCGTCTGCAAATGCTTTCAATTTGGACCAGTCTAAAATTTTGTCGTCTGGTAAAGAGTTAAACAACACGTTTCAACCAGTCAGAGGTAGAGGTTTATCTTCTATAATTAAGTAATGCTCTGTGAAAAAGGGGCTAAATGCATCTGCAAAAGAGTATCGACCCAGGTCAGCCAGGACTGCATGCCAAAAGACCATTCTACCTTATAATTCAGTTGGCTGTGATAGAAAATGGATTTTAATGGATCAGTCATCAGGTGACGACTTGCTTTGTATTTTGGATCACGGAGATGCATTAAGCCCCCTTTTGCCAGAGCATGGCTCAAATATAACGCCATATTCTAGGAAAACAACTTTCTATCCTAGTCACTGACTACTTTTCTCAGATGGACCAGAGGTTAGAGGCTATAAATCGCCGGAAAGAAAGATCGCCGCAACCAGGTATCGAACCTGCAGTCTCCAGGTCACGAGTCAGATACGCTAACCACTGAGCTACCCGGCCGGGCTTTAAAAGTCGGGACTTTGTGGTAAAGGACTAGAAAATATTATGACTCTCAATATCAAATTGTTTCTTGTTTCGTGAATCTCGATTTACTTGCAATATCTTTTGGTCTAAATCATAGCGTATTTCATAAATATTTCTTTCCTGTACGTCGACCATCCGTTGATTCGCACAATTTCAAATAAATCCTTAATTTCTATAGTCAATGTCCTGCAACACACATCAAAACAAAACCATACAAGCGATGCACAAGCTAGAGACCCTTTGAGGGCCTAGGTCACTCTGGTGGCAGTGATTTTGCTCATTTTCTGGCATACATCATTATGTCATGGTGAACTGCACAAACAGTGAAATAATTGGAGTACAATTTCTCAAACCAATTTTCAACATTAAATGGCTACTTTTCCCTGACATCATCGTAATAGTCAGTTGTTTTTCAAAATCAATAGGGTTCAAGCTGAAGATGATATAAAACAACAGATACTGTGCAAGTTTCATGAAAGTATGACCTTATATGCGGACTTAATGGCCAACAAAAAATGTAAATTTTTAATTTTAAATGACTGCTTTTCCCTTTCTGATTGTAAGATTTTTTTTTCTTCAAAAAAGGGCTCAAACTATTGATGAAATAAATAAAGTTTCATATGAATCCGACCACAAAAGCGGACCTTATCGCGTACACAATAAAAAGATTGACGGACAGACAGACGGACGGACGACGGAAACCATACCATTACATAAGCTCGGCTGGCTTTCAGCCAGTAGAGTTAAAAAGATAAAAGCAAGATAAACAAAATGTACATTGATATTATTTGCCTGATAGCGAGAAGACAGTGCAGTGAATGAATTAGAAAAAATGGATCCGAGCAATCTTGTTAATGGTCACAATCAATGTGATGAGAATCAAAGTTCAATTGTTATGTCACGTTCTCTTAACTCTTTACAAGCCGACAAAAAAATTAGACTGGTCCAAACTGAAAGCATGTGCAGACGACAAATTAGATAAAGCCAAAATGGGGAATTTTGTCTGTGATAGGATAGAAAACATTGCGGGAAAAGGAGAAAATGCTGTTTACCAGCATTTTCTCCTTTTCCCACAATGTTTTCAGAAGCCTGTTTTCACCAGGGTTGTTCAAATTTGGGATTGTTTGGTAAAGAGTTAATCTAGTTTTTCCGAAGCTTCTTTTGTAAACTCTTAAACCTTTACGAAACAGTCCCGAGATTTTACTTTCCTGAGGAAAAAAGCATTTGAAAATATTGTGAGGAGAGGAAAATATGATGGTAAAATTCATTTTTCCTTTCCTACAATGTTTTCTATCCTATTAATGACAAATCCCATCATTTCAGCAACTTTTGATTAGTCGTCTGAAAAAAAAATTCAATTTGGATTATTCTGAAATGTTATCGTTTGGTAACGTTTTAATAAGTGTATCTGAAGAAAAATACTAGTACTAGTATTATAAATATAATCCGGTACGTTGAATTGTAGAGTATTTTTAATATTCGATGAAAATGCTCTTAATTCTCAACCGTTTTGTATGGAGGCATATTTCTGCCACGAGATACGAGATAACTATGGCGATAGTTAAAAAAAAAAAAACTATCGCGATAAAAGAAACTTTCCTGGAAATAATATCTACATAATAAAAAGGTTTCACGATAAAAATATCGGTATAATTCTCACTTGTATCACTTTTTTCTTTTCGTTCTTGCCCGCAACTGACATTCACGATATCTGTTATTAGATACGGTTTCGGAACATCTTCGTCTGTATAACCTTATGAATTCTTCTTTTTCCAAAATGATTTTTAAGTTGTTCGTAAGAGGGATTTCGAGACGTCTTTGTGTTTATCAGACTCCAGTTCGTTTCATGTGAAGTCAAAAGTTACCAATTAAGCTACAATTGTAAAGATAATTCGAATTTTAACTTACTGCCATCTTTTCAAGTAAAAAACTACTGGGTTCACTCAGATGGTGAATTCTCTATTTGTAGATACCGAGAAACGGGTAACGTTAGAACTATCACGATAATTTGATATCGAATGTTAGCTTCGTGCACGAATGAGAAATTTTGCGTTGACATATTTACTGATCAATGAAAAATTTTCTAGATAACAAATTTTGTTGTGATATCTTTTTTCAGAAAACTTGTCACCATCTAGATAAAATGTCCAGGAAAGTTTGATTTATCGTGACAATTTTCCAAAATTATCATAATAGTTATCTCCTATCTCGTGGCAGAAATGTGCCACCATATTTTTGGACTGCCGATTTCATGGCAACATAAAAAGAAAAAATGGTCGACATTTAACCGGAAGCGGAAAAATTTGATTTGGAGACTTTCGTATCCCTTGGGAGACATTCCATCACACAGATAAATCTAACAATCTACTTAATGTGGATTCTGACGTCTTAGAATGCAAAGAGTATGTACAGATACATTTGCGGACATTTAGATAAGGATCGGATTGTAGAAAAAACGTGCAGTTTGATCTAGGATCTATACCGTTACGTATTTATAGCTATTCTTGCAAGACACACTCTTGAACTGGCTATATCGGGATCTGCTTATCTGATGAAAACTGTATCCTTCAACCACTTGCTTGTGCGAGGGTAAAAAGGGTATAAGGAATGAAATGCCAATTCGTCTAAAGAAAATGAAAATGCCATGCTCTGGCAAAAGGGGGCTTAATGCATCTCCGTGATCCATGTTAATAAGCAAGCAATCATATAATTATGGATCCATAATATCCACTTTTTTTAACAACCAACTTTATCATGAGGTAGACTAGTCTTTGGACATATAGAAAATTATCCAACAGCGAAAAGTTCCGGCCCAGGTCAGCCTGCGCGGACTGCGCAGGCTGACCTGGGTCGATACTTTTCGCAGATGCATTAAGACCCCTTTTCACAGAGCATGGCTCAAATTGAAAATGACGAATCGTCTGAAATGTGTTTGGTTCTCTAACATCCTGACCGTTTAGGGGGCCATATTTTATACTGCGCAAGCAGAAATTGACCTTTCTAAATGAAATAGAGACGAAGATCTAGACCCGATTTTGATGTTTATTTCGTGCGTGAAAGTTTTTATCCATGAAAGGGCTACCATAATTGGCCTGCAACACGCGAAAAGGGGCATTCGGACATTTGCGTAAAGTGTCGTCTCGGATCAGCCTGCGCAGTCCACACAGGCTAATCCGAGACGGCACTTTATGACTACATTAGATTTTGTGCTACAGTAGACTTGCGCAAAACAGAAAATTACATAAAAACGGAAAGTGTCGTCTCGGATTAGCCTGCGCGGACTGCGCGACACTTTACGCAAATGTCCAAATCCCCCTTTTCGCGTTTTGCAAGCCATATATGAGTCATTCTCTGACAAAAGGGGGTTTAATGTATCATTTTGATGCAATATACCAAGCGAGTCATCACATAGTTATGGATCCACAACATCCTTTTTGTCTAAGAACCGACTGATTCATGTGGTTGAATGGTCCGTGGACATATATTATACTCCTCACAAAAAGTTAAGCAACAATGAATTACCGCTGCACCAAAATTTTAATATTACACATATAGACAATTTCATTGTATAAATGTAATGAGTATTGAATTAAAAAACCAGTCCAAGCAATTCTGTACTTCTATCAGATACTGTTTCTCACTTTCAGGCTTTTAAAGTAAGGCACTGTCTAAATCCACCTGCAAAAAAAGTGGTATACTACCCAGATGTTTTAAAATCTCTAAAATTCGGTCAATCTGCAACCGGGACACCGTCAGTACACGGTATGGCCATCATTAGCACGAATGCAAGCTTGAACTCTTCTGGGCATTGACCAGATCAAGCCGTCCAGCTGTTGTTGTGGAATATCCTGCCATTCCTGACTCAAAAATTGCTCAAGGTGTTGGAGGTTCTGAGGCCTCATATTTCCATCATTGATTCGCCTACCGAGAATGTCCCACGCATGCTTAATCGGATTGAAATCTGGAGATCTTGCTGGCCACTCAAATTGCCTAGAAGAGTTCAAGCTTGTATTCGTGCAAATGATGGCCATACCGTGTACTGACTGTTGCAGATTGAACGAATTTTAGAGATTTTGAAACATCTGTAGTATACCACTTTTTTGCATGTGGATTTAGACAGTGCCTTACTTCTAAAGCCTGTAAGTGAGAAACATTATCTGATAGAAGTACGGAATTGCTTGGACTGGTTTGTAACTCAGTTCTCATTACATTTATACAATGAAATTGTCTATATGTGTAATAATAAAATTCTGGTGCAGCGGTAATTAATTGTTGCTTAACTTTTTGTGAGGAATATATATATATAACATTTACCAAGAGCAAATACATTAGACACAGGTCAGCCTGCGCAGTCCGCGTAGGCTGACCTGTGTCTAAACATTTTGCTCTTGGTAAATTTCTGACCTGGGTCGATACTTTTTTGCAGATTCATTAAGCCCGTTTTTACCAGGGCATGGACCAATTTTAATTTTGATGACCTTTCGATAAAGGTCAGAGCGGTATCTTAAGAAATTTGATAACATCATCGACCAAAAAGTTAATGATAAGATGGATGTCTACATTTGTAAGATGACTTCTGTAAAGATAAAATGCATGTGGCAAAGAAAGAAGACATGAACAAGCAGTTATTTTTTATTCCTTTTCAGCTTTCATACATGGTTTGGGCAAAAAAAGATTGAATTTTTGCATAGGAAAGATAAAGAACACATATCTGTCATGTCACGGTATAGGACGAAAATTTCAGTCTTTCAAATAAAACGATCTCTTGTCCGATTATGAGTTTTCAGTACTTAAATGTTTTAAGATTAACTTAGATATTCACACATACGCATTTTACTCCACATTTTCTGGTATTTTGATTAAAAGTTTATTTCATGTTTTCCAATGTTTATGTTTTACAATTAATCACATGTTTTTTAATCGATCGGAATTTCGGTCAAGAAATATGTTATTTAAGATGAAAAAAAGGGCAATGTTTCTATGACTTTGTTTTGTTCAAATTGAACTGAATTGAACTTAGGTTGGTGCGATACTCATATTAATGCGTGTTATCCAAAGTTGAAACTATCAGTAGGTGTTCTTTTAGAAAGCAATATATGTGAAAATATATCCTCACAAGGTACATGTTTCTATATGTACATGACTGATAAATTGACAAATGTTTTTTTTAATTCAGCTTTTTCACCTCGAAAAACAAACCAATCCACACAATTTAGCTATGTTTGTCAGACTTTTTTCTATAATGAACGGAATCGACCGGTTCAAGATTAGACCATGCATTCTGTGCGTTATGGGTCCATATTCATCAACCATTTTTAAAAACATTCTTAGTCTTATTCTCAAGAATTTTCTGAATTTATAAGTAACACAAGTTCTGATTGGCTAAACCATCTGGTTTAGCCAATCAGAATTTGTTTTACTTTCTAAATCTTGAATAAGAGCAAGAATGAAATAATAATGGCTGGTGAATACGGGCCAAGATCATGGTTTACGAACTTCACAATTTACTAAAACAGTCGAATTGTCGTGACACAGGCAGACCGGCCCCGAAGATATGATGTTTCCGTGGAACCCAAATCCATCCGTGCTGCAAGAGCCCGCCCGGGTAGCTCAGTGGTTAGCGTATCGGACTCGTGACCTGGCGGCTATGAGTTAAATACCCGGTTGAGGAAAACTTTCTTTTCGGCGAGTTTTTGCCTCTCACCTCTGATGCATGTGAACAAGTAGTAAGTGATTTCAAAAGAAATCTGTGTCGGTACTGGTGTGAGAAAGCCAGGAAACACATGCGTAGGTGTACTGACTGCCGTGATAAGATCTAAGTTGTTAAAACGGCGTTAAACTCCAAATCAATCAACCGTGCTGAATTTTTTTTTTCCTTTTGAGTAAACGGTTGAATTCTGCTACTAACGATCGTTTCTAGTAAATCAATCTTTCAGTAACGAAACAGTTTATGACGCGTGCAGACATATTTATATCCGGCGATGATTACCTGTCTAGAATATTTTTATTGATAACTTCAATAAATACAGGGTGAAGAATAGAGTTACAGACAAATCGACCTGACGGAAAGTGATACCATGGATCAATCAATCAAATGCTCTGTACTGGTTAGCTCCACTGGCCGAAGGCCAGCGGGCTTATGTCATGGCCCGGTGTTTGTTGTGCGTCCAAGTGTTCGTCCGTGCATGCGTCCGTGCGTGCGTTCTTCCGTGCGTGCTTGCGTTTGTTAGCTTTTATTTCAAACATCTTTTTCTCCCAAACAACCCATTCAATTTTAATGAAACTTCAGAGAAATGATCCTACTATGGTCATCTTCAGAATTTTTTGAAAGAATTTAATTCCTTCAAAAACTTAGTTGCCATGGCAACAAAACTGAAATATATTGAAAATCTTCTTGTCTGAAACTATAAGGCCCAGGGCTACCACATTTGGCATGTAGCTTTATCTAATAAACCTTTACCAAATTTCTTAGAATTATAGCGCTTGGGCTTATATAGTGAAAAATTTAGTAATCTTTCTGTAGCTAGCCATTAGGTCTAGGGCTACCAAATTTTGCACGTAGCTTTATCTATTTAGCCTCTACCAAGATTGCCCAAATTATAGCCCTGGGATCAAATTTGGCCCCTTCCCGGGTGTCACAAGTTTTACATGGGATTATACAGGGAAAACTTTGAAAATCTTCTCGTGCCTAGCCATAAAGCATAGGGCTACCAAATTTTGCATGTAGCTTTTATGTATTAGGCCTCTACCAAAAGGGCCCAAATTATAGCCCTAACAAGTTTTACATGGGCTTATATAATGAAAACTGAAGAAATCTCTTTGTTACTAACAATAAGACCTAGGGCTACCAAATTTAGCCCTGTCTATGAAGTCTCATGTTTTACAGGGCCTTTATAGAGGAAACTTTGAAAATCTTCTTGTTTATAACCATACATTCTAGACCTGTACTATTTGGCAAGGTGCTTTATCTTGTGGAACTCTACCAGGATTCAAGTAATTATAGCTCTGTGGTCAAAAATGGCTTTGCCCTGGGGTCATAAATTTCTCGTCGGATTTTATAGAGAAAATGTTGTATGTCTTCTAGTTCGAAACCAATTGGCCATGTATTGTAATGTTTGGCGTGTAAGGTTTTTACTTTTTAGCCAGTGGAGCGATACAGGGTAATCATTGCCATCTTGTTTTTTATTGTGCATCACTTTATCAGGATTTCCATCTTTTTCTTTTCTCAATCTTTTCTCCTGAACATGTCGATAGCTTGCAGTCAGACATCCACACATGATTGATAAATCCAGATTAAGAGCTTGAAGGTGGCTATTCAGTTCTTTTTTGATAATCTCACCAAACTTCAATCAAAGCGCTGACGCACTGAAGGCAGCAGGTTTCTTTTCTGGCACTGCATACATGCTAATAAATAGGTGTGTTCCATGACTTTTTCTCGTAAACTAAAACAGAGAACTCGTAAGCGTGAGATTAGGTTACGAGTTATGCAGGGTACAAGTTCCCCAGCAACCAGCTATGTTATTGTATAATTGCACCAGATCGTGGACAGGTGTTAAACCCGGCACAAGTTTTTTTTTTTTTAATTTCAGTTGGAAACCCTCTGTTATCTTAAATTATAAAGACAACAGAAACATGAAAAGTTTGAATTTTTCAGGGAACATACAGTATCAAGTTGAACTGATCTGTTTGAATATCAATGACAGAACTATTTTGTTAGTGTAAGAAACTGGTTTTGTTTACTTGTGTATCCAGGCAAAACCTGCCGGAAGCAAAAGTTTGACCTAGATAAAGCTGATAGGCTTCGAAAACCAGTATATATTTATATGCACACGTGATGTGGGAACTATGGCAGCGGGTAAAACCCGCTGCCAAGAATCATTCATCGCTGAATTAAGCAAGGCAATACCCGGCAAACGACCAACTCTTTACCACACAATCCCAAGATTTAACGACCCTAAAAGAGAAGGCTTTTGAAAACATGGTGTGAAAAGGAGAAAGTGCTAGTAACCAGCATTTTCTCCTTTTACCACCATGTTTTCAACCCTATCAAAGAACTTACACCACAGACCGCGAACTCGTACTTCGGCCGACGCGAAATTACTTGATTAATAACAATATATTTTCTAGATGCAAAGTTATATACAGTATAGACTTTTATCTTTGCAATTTCATACAGAAAGTGGAAATAATAGATCCCGTCCATTTAAATTTCTCTCTTTTTCCTCCACGACTTTTTTTTTTTTTCTGAATAACATTTATAACAGTAAAGCGTCTTTTTTTTTTCCTTGCGGATATCTTAATAATTATTGGTTTTATGAGGATCCAAAAACAAGCCCGTATTCACCAACCGTTCTGAAGAACGCTCTCAGTCTTATTTTCCATAAATTTCTAAACTTGAAAGTAATACAACTACTGATTGGCTAAACCTTTTGGTTTAGCCAATCAGAAGTTGTGTTACTTTCAAATTTAGAAAATCTTAGAGGATAAGACAAAGAAATTTCTTAAGAATGGTTGATGAATACTAACCCGACGAACTCTCTTTCTAGTCTAACCTGGACCTACCTTAAATTCGCAGCCGAATAACTTAATCAAATTTTTACATGATCAACTTGGAATTCGCCAATTTCTTAACCCTTAGTCTGCTAAGCGCGACCCAGTGACCTTTTCGCGGATAGTGTAGATCAAGATCAGACTGCACAGAACGTGCAGTCTGATCTTAGATCTACACTGTCCGATAATGATAATTTTTCTCCCAAAAACAAGTTTGAAATAGCATTATTAAGATTTTTTATAACGGCTAGAAAGTTTCATTTAATCTATATTAATCAGGATAAGGGTTAACTCTTTACCAAACAATCCTTGGTTTTTACGACCCAGAGGAAGAAGCCGTCTGAAAATATTGTGGGAAAAGGAGAAAATGCTGGTAACCAGCATTTTCTCCTTTTCCCACAATGTTTTCTACTCTTCTAATGTCAAGTTTCAATTTTTGAGTAACGTTTATTTTGTCGTTTGCAAATGCTTTCAATTTGGACAAGTCTAAAATTTTGTCGTTTGGTAAAGAGTTAAGCATCTGATCCAATATAAGGACCACAAATTGGAGGGGTTGACCAGTAAACAAATTGCTATTTATGGCTTTTACAGACATGGAAATGTAATAAATGTCAAATTATATGTCTGTTTTTTGTACTAGATTGTACAGTCTTGTGGCACCTTGCACGCTATTCAATAATTCGCAGTCATACTTATAGCAAAGTACATTAACTATATGTTTCAATTAGTTATAATTCACTATCTTTCATTGACAAACCTGACAATGATGATGGTGTTGATAACTGTGATAACCATGAGGACAGTAAGGATGCTCAAAGCTGAATAAGATGATGATGATGACGATAAAGATGAAAACGATACCTGGTGTCCCTTGCAAGGAGTGTTGTCCAAAATTAGGCCGAATGTTCAAAACCTTTTGTTACACAACTGGAGAATTTCATTTGACTAGTTATTTAGACTAGGCTGCTATCAAGTGCACTGATTTCGCTCAGATGTGTTCAAAATACTAGCGGTCCCTCCACTCGTCACAACTCGGCCGATTCCGTAAGTACATCTAACGTCGTCCATATCATGGGAGTTTCCATTTTGAACTGCCAATCAGATGATCTTAAACATGGAGGCGCCCATGTAAATCCATTAGCAACGACATAAACATCCATGATGGAGTTATTCACGACTATCAGTCTGTCGGTGTAAAGTTCCAGCGCAACTGATAAATCGCGTTAAAAATGAATGTACAAACTGTTTGTCAACGTAAATATATTTAGAAAGATTTCGATAGTAAATTTTGACTCATGTTTTCTCTCTGAAGAGGAGCCATGTTTTTAAAATCCTGAGGAGAAAACAATGTGGTACAAAGCACATTTTCCACACAATTTGTTCTAACATATCAAAAATACATTCTATAATTTCAGCCACTTTTAATTTGTCGTCTGCTATAGCTTTCAGTTTGGAGCAAGTTTGAAGTTTTGGCGTCTGGCAAGGGGTTATGTTAATGTTTTCTTTAACTGTGTTCCACATGGTTTCTAGAATTTCAGTGGGACAACCTTTAAAACAAAA
This sequence comes from Hippopus hippopus, assembly GCA_946811185.2. Lineage (NCBI taxonomy): Eukaryota > Metazoa > Mollusca > Bivalvia > Cardiida > Cardiidae > Hippopus > Hippopus hippopus. The sequence continues at coordinate 24,293,823 of OX328104.1, read as the reverse complement.
AGAGAGAGATTTCGAAAATTAGTAAGCAAATAAGTGAATAAATAAATAAATATTTTGCTGTTCACTAATACTTTTTACTTTGACCTTACGGTCTAGAATTCGCACTGTTAACTCTTACACATATACCAAAAGAGGTTCAGGTCAGGTGATAGGGCTGACAGGACTATACAGTTGTGCAATACATTCTCTTGGCATGTAGTCTTGCTCAATTTAGAGAGGGGATGGGCACTGTCGCCCATTAGAATTGAGTTAGATTGTTGAACTCCACGTGTCGCTGTACAAAGAAAATCTTCAGTGTGGTAGTTATACGTTCCATTGCCTAATGAGCGAACTAGTACCATTATTGTCTATTTGCATCCCTTTTTTCATCTACTGTTTTCTTTCTATCGCCAACCGGTAACGATTTATATGATTGTATCTCGATGAGTTAATCAGATTACTCGTCTCCATAACTTAGTTTCCAGAATGAACCCAAATTCACCCCGGTATGACAAGGAGAGAAGAAGTTATATTCCCTGGGAATTATAGCAAACAGCAATCAATTAATTTCATTAGTTTGAATTTGTGTATTTGATATGCGACAGTGCATATGAAGCGACTTGTAACTAGATTTCGGCAATGGAAAAATCAGTTTGCAGAAAAACTGGTAGTCTATATTCAACTGCAAAGGTAGTTGTTAAACAAAAATATAGGCAGAAAACACATGTAGATGTAAGATCGAAGATAAGACAGCACGAGTTCGAAAAAAAGAAGAAGAAGAAAAAAAAAGATAAACAAATTGTTCATCTTATTTGAAATTTTGTTACTGTTCTTTTTAGATATTGTCTTATTTTATGACAAAATAAAGGAGCCGGGTCGAAATTTCAGATAAAAATCAAATAAGACCTATCCATATGTGCAGATGACAAATTAACTCTGTACCAAACGACATAATTTTAGACTGGTCCAAATTCGAAGCATTTGCAGACGACAAAATTAATGTGACTCAAAAATTGAAATTTGGTTTGGGAAGGGTAGAAAACGTTGTGGGAAAAGGAGAAAATGCTGGTTACCAGCATTTTCTCCTTTTCCCACAATGTTTTCAGAAGGCTTCTTTCCCAGGGTTGTGAAAACCCGGGACTGTTTAATAAAGGCTTAAACAAGGCTCAAAATTGCAGTATATGTACTTGAAAAAATAAAAAGCATTGTGGAAAAAAGGAAAATGCCCTAACAATATCTTCAAAAGCCTTCGTTACTAGGATCGTTAAAACCCGGAAATGTTTGATTACGGTTTAATTCTGTCGTATTTGTCCTGCCACAAAATGGTCAATATGTTTGGAACCGGAAGTAAACATAAAAAAGACAAAGAAGAAGAAGAAGATGATGATGATGAAGACAAAGACGAAGAAGAAGAAGAAGAGAAAAAAGAAAGAAAGAAAGAAAGAAAGAAAGAAAGAAAGAAAGAAAGAAAGAAAGATATTCTCAATCGAAGAGCGGTTACTAAATCGGCTCTCAGCCAGATTAGATCCACAAGTTCAAACTTGAAACCTCTTATTCCAATTTGAGTCTTACTAGAATGACGGCTTCTGGTTTAGAAATTAGAATGAACTTATCTACAACAATACGACGAAGCAGTTTCATGCAATGGTTTTGATCCCAAAAGCACCAAGTTAAGCCCGTAAAATAACATCAAGACATTGTAATGTAAATCATGTTTTTCCAGCAAATCTAAAAACTTCCAACTGCTTGGTCTGATCTTGATCTACACTTTCTCGAAAACAATCAAATACTGCATTGGCACCGGATGGGTTAAATCTTGACTATTTTGAATATATAGAGGATATTTTTTTTTTCGGTGAAAGATCGAAATTTATTTCATTGAGTGAATATCATCGGTAATATGTTCACTCGATAAAATAAATTTCGATCTTTCACCGAAACAAAAAAAAAAAACAAATATTTTTTTACTTCATGCTTCTAACCCTTTTTTTTTTTTGTTGGGACTTTCGTTAAAATTCAATACAGTTGCTTTCGGTTATTATCCGTGGCATACCCCCTCCACAGAAGAACGCATTACAATATTACGTTAAACGCGAGAAATGTAGGGTAAATGAGCGTAAATTGCGTCATATTTGCCTCTGGTTGAATGACACGCGCTGTTTTTCTAGGTAACTAGTCCGCGAGAATTACTGTTTCCGCCTTCAATTTAAGAATTAAAAAATATGAAATCGCTATTTTTCACTGGTCGTAACCATGAAACATCGAATTATAATCCACCATTATTTCTCGATAAACTACCGCAAAGCATGAAATAAATTGTGTTATGTTTCTGTACTTTCAGGACGAGCTGAATCAAGTGATGACGACCAATGTATGGCTGAGACAGGTACTTATATGGTTACGTTTGAATCTCTTATTGCTCTAGGCCGAGCCCGGTAGCTCAGTTGATAGCGCACAGGACTTGAGAACAGGGGGTCGCTGGTTCGATCCCCGGCTCGGACAGTTTCTTTCCAAGGATTAATGATATTTATTGTGACAGCATTCATGACCATTTCATCGATAATTATTATGCGGAAAAGCAGCCAGTAACTTTGAAAGAATATTGTGCGGAGTAATGGTAATAGAAATTCCGGGAAAGCACTGGCCGCCGCGATATAACTGAAATATTGTTGAAAATGACGTTAAACAGTACACCATACAATCAATCGTTCAATGAATGCTGTTGGGTTGATTTAGTTGAACATTTTTCATTACCAGTTTTTTTCAAAGGACGATAGCACATACTGAAATATAAGAACAGATAAAGGTATAAATGAACAAGCAACTGTGAAAAAAATAAATGAGCCGTGCTCTGTGAAAAGGGGGCTTAATGCATCTGCGAAAAGCATCGACCAGGTCAGCCTGCGCAGTCCGCGCAGGCTGACCTGGGCCGAAACTTTTCGCTATTGGTCAATTTTCTGTTTGTCAAAGGACCAATCTACCTCATGATTAAGTCGGTTATTGAAAAAAGTGGCTCCTATGGATCCATAATTATGTGATGACTTCAGCTAGTGTATGTATAACGGAGATGCATTAAGCCCCCTTTTGCCAGAGCACGGCCGAAATGAATACGTCAAAAGCAGTATCAATGATCGCTACTGCTCCTTTTCTGACAATGATAATAAACTATCGACTGCAGAGGCGTAAAAGGCTTACATGGACTTGTGTGGTAATGTGTAAGACTTAAAATTATGATGATGATATAAAGGTTTACAGAAAACAGAAAAGCTTTCCGTTGTCTGTACATATTTCAAATATTATATGGTCTACAACACGCGAGGTGGGGCATTCGGAAATATGCGTAAAGTATCGTTCCGAATCAGCCTGCGCACTCCGCGTAGACTAATCCGAAACGACACTTTCCGTTTTTATGTTATTTTCTGTTTTGCGCAAGTCTAATGTGGGACAAAATCTAATGTAGTCGTAAAGTGCCGTCTCGGATTAGCCTGCGCGGACTGCGCAGGCTGATCCGAGACGACACTTTACTCACATATCTGAATGCCCCTTTTCGTGTGTTGCAGACCATATATGATACACCCTGTTAATCGAAGAAATCGCTTCTTTTATCGCGATGTTTCGTAGGCTATTCTTGGCATTATTGGACAGCTTTTCCAAAGGATTTATTTATAACTTGTTTGAAACTTCCACGACTTCGGGAGATAATCCATTTTAAATTGAAACAGAATGAGAAAACTAAAGCTGTACTCTGTAATATAGTATTAAATATGTCCTGGATGTTTGCGTGATCAGCATGTTTATGGCAGGGCTACGATTAGAGCTTAGAGCGAGTATTATAAGATTTAATGACAAAATTGTTGCATTATCAAATCCTTTGCTGCGAGTACTTAATTACTACACCAAGAGACCAATGAAAAATTATTTGAGATTCAAAATGTGAACAATCCGGTTTTTTTTCAACAAAAAAACACACACACACCCACCCACCCACACAAAAAAAAAACCGGATTTGTTTTTTTTTCAAAACCAGATATGCAAAAAGGTTGTTTAAAAAATGATAAATATTAATATATTTGATATCATAAAAGACTTCGTTCGCCCTTTTCTACGACAAAACCAAAGAGATACATGATTGGGAAATGTCTATCGTTCTATTGTAGCAACCCCGAGTCGAGTCTGAATTCCATTACGATTATTCAATGTACAAGAAAATCTTGCCACTATGAATTAACTCCTCGTTCATCAATGTTTGCTTCGGATGCAATCAAGTAAAAACAAGGCATGGCCTTATTCCAAACAGCTCCTTGATTCTCGCCCTCATTCTATGTTAATCCTCAGGCTGCTAAGCGCGACTCACTGACCTTTTGCGGACAGTGTAGATCCAAGATCAGACTGTGTAGATCAAGATCAGACTGCACAGAACGTGCAGTCTGATCTTGGATCTACACTGTCCGATAAGGAAATATCTTTCCCCCAAAATACGTTTGAAATAGCAAAACTTTGGGATTTACTATCGGCTTGAAAGTTTTATTTGACGTTATTAAGCTGAATATAGGGTTAACTAAGTACGTGTTAAGAATGCAACGTGCGAATAAATTCCATGCGAGTATGAGCGTACTTCTTTAAAATTGTGTGTTCGATATTTAAGGGTTGAATTGATGAATTTTCATTTCACCAAAATATTTGATTTTTGTTTCATGTTTTGAGATGAATATATACACAAAATAGATAAGAGAAGGAGAGAGATTATTGCCTGATATGAAATATCACACTTTTCAGTTGAGAGAATATTAGGAAAAAAAAGTGACTCTCTTCAGTCTACTGACATGTAAGAAACCCGCTTGTTTAGAAGACAAATCGCTTTTATTATTTCTACTTTTCATTTTTCTACTTTTCTCATTTTTGCTTATATATGCGACAGCCATATAAAGAAAATAAGGGAAAATGGAACCAAAACAACATTGAATGACATGATCTAGGTCTTTCCTATTGAACGAAAAAAAAAAAAAAAAATCCGTTATACAAGAAGAAAAACCCAAAACCTAATGTATGTCAAAAATACAACTTGTCCAATTGTTGCATTACTAACGTGGATGTTTTAGATCAACCAAAATCTAATACAAGCAACATAAGTGACATATATCTGAAAGTTATGACTATTTTATTGTGGATGATACAGAAAACACCGATGGCAAAAAAGCAACTGTTTGTTACAAGAATCTGTTTCCTTTTCTTACAATATATTCATAATACGTTTACATTACGGACTTACAAGGGTCGTATTCTTACAGAAATGGGTAATACGGACACTGTAATTATGTTCTATTCGTCGTCCTCCTTTTGGTCTCGTCCTTAATTAGTTGGTTCATCAATGCTTGTCAACCCTTGCAGTGCTGATATAGTAGACATTTTTAGTTTCGGAGCTCTATTGGCAAGAATGCCTTACAAAATATCTGAAAGTGTGAATTCAAGAATAGACTACACATTCCGTAAAACTGTCCACTATCAAGAAAACAGATTTGACCGAACTGGAGCAGTTTCTCCACAACCTTGTCGAATCTTTCTCCAATGAAACCAAAGGGCGTCTGGATGAGAGAACGGATCAATCCATACGCTTCTTGTATAACTTGATTTAATTAGTACCCTGTCAAGTAAATAAAGCTAAATATTTGTAAACGGCTCGTTTTCCCTCTGACATCTTGTTCAACAGAATCCCCACTCTGTCAAAAACTAGGTCAGTAATGAATATACTTGTTGTAGATTGCTATTGTTTAATCATATGTGTCCTACATTTCCTTAAGACAATTTTAGAAATATCTAAATGTTTGAAATCTCTGGCGCAGTCAAACTCAATTCAGAGGGTTATGTATGATTATTGTTTATTTGCGAAAGCATACAATGGTTTAGATGGCTTCCATGGCTTCATTATGGAGTTACTTTGCCTGAATAGCAGAATATGATATCCCCATTGTAAAACTGCAGTAATGTCCACATGAACTCAGCTATTAGTGTGTAGCATTATGTGGATTATGCAGAGTGACGAACACGTCCCTGTTATTTTGATTATCACTTTTAAGAACATAATCAGTGCCCAGTTGTATCCACAGTCAATGAAGCTGAATTTAATACATTTTCGACCGGTAATCAATTAAAGGTCAAAATGGTAGTGTCTTATAACATTCCTCCATAAATTGTGGTTTTGATACTGGAAATGCTTCAGCTACTTTTCAGTATTAACGATTGAACACTGAGGAATCACAACCTGTAGATTTATCTAGTCAAATAAGGGTCTTTATTCACCAACCATTCTTGAGAACATTCCTTGTCTTATTCTCCAAGATTTTCTAATTTTGAAAGAAACGCAACTTCTGATTGGCTAAACCAAATGGTTTAGCCAATCAGGAGTTGTGTAACTTTCAAACATAGAAAATTCTGTAGAATCATACTAAGAATGCTTGGTGAATACGGGCCCAGATTTTCAATTTGAATACGAAAATTCCGATTGGTCACAGTATGTTTTCGTGTTGATACAGTTTTGCAATATTCATTGTAGACTATGTATGGACTTTTGTGTTGCAAGTGATGTTTATATTGGATCGAGTGGGCAAATAATGATTGATTTCCCCATGTAAACGGAAGTGGTCATTTGCCAGGACTGTCAAGATATCATTTTGTACAGCGGAGATCTTCTCTAATTTCACCGATTCGACCAGGATCTCACATGTCTTTTTTTTTCTATTGCTGAACACAAAATGATATTTCTTCTCCTTTCATGCCCTTCTGGGGTAACCATTTATATAAGTACATTTTCAATAATCCTTCCCTGAAACATAAATGGAAATAAATTTATAGCAACACGTATAAGTTTCAATGAAAATTCTTTGTTGTCAACGTTTCATACGCCTTTATCAGGATGTGTCCAGATTTTTTTTCTACAACCGTAAAGAAATACTCCAAAGTTTATAGAAAATGAGTTTCTTAGTACTGTATCACAAATTACGTTTTTGAAAAAATTTAAAAAAGTTCCTTTCGTTCTCTTTTGCGTTATCTCTAAGCTGGTACACGAGCGCTTCAAAGAAACGCAATGAAACAAAAACATTCAGCAGCTTCCGATAAAAGGCAAGACAAAGTAATTTGAAATCTGCTACATTCAGGCTGAACAATTTATTTCACAAAATATCTCAAAAGTGGGAAAAGATTACCTCACACTACATAAACACTTGTGTTAATTGATAAAAGACTGTGTAAAAAACCTCTAGTCTCATATCCAAAGTAGTAAACAGTGCAACGGATGGTGTGAAATAATTGACAGGTCTCCAGACGAGTAACCAAACAGAGATAAATGAGTAAACATCAGAAACTCTGTTTATTTCCTGGAACTGTCATATCTCCATCGGTGATAGAATATTGTTTGCTGAAGGATGTTTGCTTACAACGATACCACGATACCACGTACTTTATTTGGCAGCTAACAGGATATATTTTAGACAGCTAGTGACATTGACTTACACAATTTTCATGGTAGGGTGACAAAATACGTGGGATAATTGAAAAATAAAGCATAGAGATTAGACCGATTAGAATTCTTGCGTCTCAAGCTCATTTCCGAGCTCATTTCCGTACTCATTCATAAGGACATTGGTACTCTAGGACATAGTAACATTAACACAAAAAAGTAAATGTCATTGACTAGCAGTATAATGATGTGAGTCCGTAATGTTAGGCAGCGTATGGTTTAGAGAAATTAAATTCTAATTACCTGAAATGCACAATGGAGATTGACAGAATCACTGGTTGATGACATCATGGTTTTTTCATAGATTGTGTGTGTTTATAGATTGGACTTCATATGACAATATCTTTGGTTCCTATCAAATTAGAGGTATCTGCTGGAATCATTCTATATCAATATTACATGTCAGTTTAAAATGACCGACTTTTCAAATCGAAAAAGAGTTTTATTTAAAAAAACAACACATAGCTTTTATTTGAAATAAATTAGTCGTCATTTATGTGGCTCATAGTTCTGCACAAAGGTACAACAACAACAATAACAACAGAAAACAACAATAGCAACAATAACAACAACAATAAAAAAGCTTAAAATCTCCATGATGTAACGAACATTTCATCCGAAAGACAAAACCATGTTATTTCAAGGTTGTTGTAACCAGACTGCCTTACAAAACATCGACCGTGGTCTAACATCAGACTGAACGTTGTGTCCAGATGCTTTCATTTATATCCTCTGTAAACCGTTCGAGATTTAAAATATTGTTACAAGTGTTGACAAGAATATATCTGTGACTGTGAAGAGAGGGCTTAATGCATCTGTAAAAAGTATCGATACAAGTCGGCCTGTGCAGTGCGCAGTTGATTTTTTTCTGTCGTATTGTTGTTGTATATTTTGTGCATTCGTGACTAAAGACAGGAAAGACACAAAGTGGAAGATATCTATAATTTTCTTTTGACATTTTCTCAGGCCGTTAAATTGTTTCTGCAGCCAGAACGTACTAATCGTAGAAGCCATAGAATTGAAATAGGTCGTATATTTGCTGATAAATATAACTTTTGAATAATGTTGTTATTAAAAAAATTCTTCTAAAGATTTTGAGAAATAGATGCACCCTCATTTCTATTTTCACATGACACGTTTTTGCTTTCGGAATATTATCTCAACAACAACGAATAATACTGAATATTTTCCCTGATTACACGCTTTTCGCATCCAAAATTAGAGTTCATCCCACGGCAAATGAGATCAACGATTAGATAGCTCACATTTACGTTGGTTATCTAAAGATTTACAGTGTTCAACTTTACGAGGAATACATTGATTTAAACACACACACACACACACACACACACATATATATATATATATATATAAAACTTCTTTCTTTTTTTAGCGAACTCTCTCTTCTGTTCGCCTCAAAAGGCAGAGTAAGGCTTCTTTCACATGTTTATGAAGAAGGAACGATATTCGGCTTTTTGGCACTTGTTAATGTTCGCAAATGAAAAACTAATTGACTCTCTCGTTCAGATTATGGAATTTGGTAGCATTTGTGGAAATTGGTAAGTGTCTAAGCTGACATGTAACACATTTCATGCTCCTGTCTTAAACAGTTTAATTACAAAAGCATTAGTACAAATTTGAAATTTTGGGTCCTTAACAAAGCACTGATAGTCTCTTTTTTCTTATAAAAATGCTGCACGAAGGAGTGGTACGATAATAACTTGCGCTGGGAACCATATCAATATGGCGGCGTGGACAGATTGTATGTACCGTCACACCTGCTGTGGTTACCGGATATAGTATTATACAATAAGTATGTCAATTTTACTTTGTTTTCCCGCCAAAGTCCTCTATGTCGTAGCATGGTGTCAACGTAGTACTTTCATATAAGTGCATAGCATAAATATAGGTTAGATAGATTTAATTTTGATATAGATTGTTTGCAAGTAGGTATCTATGTGGTCAACATGTTATAAATATCTGTTGTGGACGCCCTTATCTCTGTTTTCTGTAATTTCTTTTTTTATTTCGCCTTCTTGTGAGCTCATCTTTCATTAAATATACCTTTTCAACCGACAGTAAACAAAATTTGTTGCGTATTAATGGGTAAAGTGAGTGTACTGACTATAAATTGTTTAGTATCAAGTTAAAAAAAGTAAATACATTTTGTTCTACAAAATCAAAACATTCTTTGTTTTACTTACGGGTTTGTCCTAAATTAGGTGTGACGGTACATGCACTAGCAGCAGCTTAAAGTAAATATGACGTCATTCAGTGCTGCTAAAAGCGAAAATGCACACCGACTTTTTAGGGGTGTTGAGTTTTTAAATGCCTTCATTGAAAAGATAGAATGTCATGCCATGATACATATATTTTGTAATATTTCGAAAATGTATAAGAGTAATAGATGGGTAAAAAGTATGCTGTTGTGAAAACATGACTGTTAAAAGAGCTATTCAAAAATAGATAATCCAACATGTCATGTACCGTATGTAATAATGTAGGTTCTGGACAGTGATATAGAATAGTTCATGAAGGGTCCCTTTTGGAAAGACAGGCAACAAAAAACATTGTTAACGTTAACCAGTTTCATTATTTGCATATCTTCAAAATCTATTGACATCAGGTACATGTAGATAGGTTACACTTAAGATCAAAAGATAAAAATGCAATTTCAATATGCAAACGTACCACCTCTGTAACGTCAAATTTCCAACTCCAAAAGACCATTTACGGGCCAATTTTTTGGATGCATTAGGAGCAAAATCAGCCTCTGGTTGGACCAGTTTAAAGCCTTTCTCACATTACGGCTCAATTACTGATCATAACATTTTCAGACTACACTAACAACAGATTTAAAGACCACAACAATCATTTCATATGCAGTGACAATTATTCCGTGGCCCAACCTGCTACACAAAGCTCTGATGTCATTTAGGAAGTGGTATTTTCGAATTCGAAGGCCGGTTACTTGGGTCCCTTTTCTATACGCTGCTTAATGTCCTCTTATGTAAAATATATTCCTACGATAATAAGAACTTGAAACTGTTGAATTGTTTCTATGGTAGTCTAATTTTAGATTAAAAGTATTAAACGACTACTTCATCCCATCACTACGCAAAGACGAGTTTTTTTTTTTACGCCAATATAGTGGACAGTACTGTGAAAAAGAACAAGAAGTTGTCAAAAGCGATGCGCGTCTTGCATTTATAACCATATCATTAGAGATAATATTTTGAATTTATTCATATATTTCTCGCATGCATCATTTGAACTTGTAAGTGGGTTTGGTAATAGGCGTCAACCATACAAAATTTTTAATTAAAACTAGGACATACATGAATATGTGAGCTTTCGCCTTGGTATGAGTGAAATAATGTTGAAAGCGGCGTAAAATTTTATTCAATCAGTTATAGAAATTGGCGACTAATTTATTTTAAATAAAAGCTATGTGTTGTTTTTTTAAATAAAACTCTTTTTCGATTTGAAAAGTCTGTTCATTATAGTTAGTCAATATGGATCAAGGTTTTCTTCCACAGGAATGGCGTGACGTGAGTCTGCAATGGGATCCCAAAGAATACGGAGACATAAACACACTTGAGCTTCCATCTGAAAGAATCTGGCTTCCTGACATTGTCCTATTTAACAAGTGCGTAACATATTTCCTTTCTCACAAAAATACCCAGAACTGCTTTAATATTTTATACAGGTCCGTCGGCATTTACTTGTATATTTAGCAAAAATAGAATCTTTTAATTCTTCAACGCGCATCAACATTGAAAGAAAAGGGCTTTGTAAAAAATTAGTTTTTTTTTTTCCAAAACAGGATACATTTATATATATAATTATTCATACCAACTGATATTTTTTAAAAGTATGGGGGCATTAAAATCTTAAGGCAGACGACATTTATGTAAGAATGATCAATTACTGACACAGAATCGTTGTTTATGAATTACCCCTTGTGGTCTAGGTGTAGAGATAAATATTACGTTTTCTAGCATTTGATCATTTTGATGTATCCGCTAGTAAGGACTTAACGGACATAATTGCTTTTCAATTAAGTTGCCTGAAACCATTATCATTTTTTTTTTAAAACTGAACGTAAAAATAATTAATTCGCTTTGAGATGAATTAACTTTTTTATTTACCTTTCTTTTCAGGTGTTTATGAATTTTCATAGCAGTTCACTCATCATTTCTATCCTTATTTGTTTAACTCATCTTTTACATTGAAGGTCAAAATTCTATAACCCGGTTTCCCACCGGGTGTAACTATCCCATAATCTAACCAGTTTCTATTATATCTCGGGATAGGGTGAGAGCAGAGTAGAATGCACACGGCAGTTGCCCACAGCCAAGCTTAATTCCATTAGCTTATATTGAAGTAGCAATGTGGTTCTTGGACGTCATTATTATTATTATTATTATTATTTTTAAATATACACATGTATTCACATATAAGGCTATGGAGTCTACATTAAACCCATATCTTTATTTTGCTTTAGTTTTATGAGTTGCTGTATGCGTAGTATAATGCTGAGTGCGGCAAATCGGAAAGTTTAGATCGAATTCAGGCTGAAAAAAGCGTATAGTCAGTTGTTTAGTTAAACTTTTCCATAGCCTGTAATGTATTTCAGCCAAACAGGTCTAAAAAACTGAAATAATTGGGTATGTTGTACTTATTATAGATGCCTGTTTGTTATCATTTGCGTTAAACGGGTTAAAAGCATTTTAGTGTTTTTGGTTATCGCTGCAAAATTTGATGTATGGGTGTATTTGCTTTCTCATTTGACAAAAGTTTATCAACGTAGACAGAAACATGTTGTTTCTTGCGTTACTTGGAGCAGACATCTGCTTTTCAAAGAAGATTATATTCATTTCGGTACAAGTTACAACAATTCAGAGTAATTAGGTACAGGCAGATACAGGTTCGATGGATAAAACCAAAATATCCATTTCCTGTTAATAATTGAAATAGAAAGCATTCAGATATCACACAGAAATGTTTTAAATAGATTAATAAAACGCAGTAAAAAGACTTTGAATATTTCCTTACATGCATTTTCTGAACCGTTGCATTTAAACGTTTCTGAACACGCTCATATTAACCTAAATGCTCGATTTTTTATCTTTGTTAGATTTTATCGTACTTGAAAACATAATTAATCAATTAGTTTCTATAACATGAACAAAACAGAAGACGTTTGGGATGGATCGTCTCAATGAAACATTCCAGACAATAAGCAAATGCTCACGCACAAGCCTTGGTGACCTCGACAATTATCATTACGCTGTCAGCCTCTTTAACGAAAACGAACATGTATCATATTTTCATTCAGTTTTTAATACCATTCTTTACACTTACGTCTTACTTCGCCTTATTTCACTTTGCATAGTTTTTAAAACAATAACAACAAAAACATCCTTCAATAAAAAAAAATTAGAGATTATTTAGTATAATGATACTATAAAATAATAAAAAACAAAAAAAGATGCCTGCAGCGGGGGTTAAATGCTTAACGATTTTTTACTGTTTTGGGCTGACCTCATTTGTAGTCAGATTAATTATTTCAATACTACTAGAAATATTTGGATTTTTGATACGTTTTTTCTTAATTCACAAATACAAAGAGAGATATCGTTGCAGTGCTGACGGACAATACCAGGTAACATTAATGACCAAAGCCACGGTAAACTATACTGGCGGTGTCATTTGGGAGCCTCCAGCAATTTATGAAAGTTCATGCACCATCGAAGTCGAGTTCTTCCCTTTTGACATTCAACTGTGCTCAATGCGATTTGGTTCATGGACTTACAACGGCGGACAAGTTGATCTTATCCACATGTGTTCAACGAATAGTTCAGGAAGAGAGGTCATCAAGAATGGGATTGACCTCAGAGAGTTTTATGAGTCGGGAGAATGGGACATCTTGGAGGTGACAGCAGAAAGAATCAAATACAACGATGGACCTGAGATTACATACAATGTGACTATGAGAAGAAAAACTCTGTTCCACACGGTGAACCTGATTATTCCCTCCGTTGCAATCTCTTGCTTAACCATCCTTGTATTTTACCTCCCTTCCGATAGCTGTGAAAAGATTACCTTGTGCATATCTATTCTGCTCTCACTTAATTTCTTTTTCCTCCTGCTGGCCGAGATTATACCACCGACTTCTATCGTAGTGCCGCTGATTGGAAAATACCTCCTCTTCACGATGATCCTAATTACGTTATCAATTATAGTAACAGTGATAACCTTAAATGTGCACTTCCGGTCACCATCAACACATACAATGGCGCCCTGGGTACGCCGTGTCTTTCTCAATATTTTACCAAAAATGCTGTTGATGCGAAGACCGAACTTAGAGCATAAGAAGATGGCAAGAACCATTGTTATGACACGATCCGGACTGGAGACTGTTGATCAGTATGTAAACAGAGATGGAATGGACTTTGATGTATCCAGACCACCTGAAGCCAGTGACCGACTGCTGCAGAACGACGATGTTGATAGAACTATGATACGCAATCCGCCATTATCGAAAGATGTGCAGGAAGCAGTTGACAGTATCATATTCATAGCAGAACATTTGAAAAAGGGTGATTACACAGCGTCGGTGAGTAAAAAAAATCACCTTTTCTCATCTCATTTTTCTTTATGGTGAGGTTCCAAATTTTGAAAATTAAAAATTTGATAATGGGTAAATGAATTCAATTGATTAAATCAAATGAATGCCAGTAATATTATGCAGGTGTATATAAGGGTTATTTTGCTCAAACTAATTCACAATATAAAAGTATTAGACAATATTAATGCAAGATCAGTCTACTTTCAGTGTTTTGTAAACTAAATCTTTGCTGTTCACGAAAGTAATTAAAGTTCCCACTAGAGTGGTTTAAATTGATTTAGCAGACCGTTAGCGTTCAATTTATTATATCCAAAGATTCTTTTATTCTTTTAAAAGAGGAAGAAGAAGGGAAAAAAACTTTATTGGTTATTCTTCCCGTATAAAAAAAAAACAACTAATGTTACAAAGCATTCAAGGCAAAGTCTATCAATTTGTGAAAATAACTTTTGCAAAGGATATGGTCGACGGAAAGCTAGGCTCCAGAAACTGTTCTTTACGTGCTTTGTACAAACAGACAACCAGCTTATCACGGCATACTTCCAAGAGCTGATATTTTGATTTGAAAAGCGCAATATCAAATGAGATCTGGAATTTTATGAGATGATTTTCCAGAAAAGTCTTCGATGAATTTGGCAAGCTTTGACTTTCACTTTAGATGTAGTCTTAATATTCTTAAAGTATGGATATACATGTGATTAATATTACGTTTTTTTTTAACAAATGTTTTGTCTTGTATTTTCTCCTTTACTCTCTACCAGGCGAGAAAATCGTATACATGTGAATGATGAAAGCATTTGCCGAGAACAAATTAAATGTGGCTCAAATGACAGTATTTATGTTTGAAATAGTGTTAACACATCGAGGAAAAGGAGAAAATGCTGATTTCAGCACTTTATCCGTTTTTCCTCCATGTTAAAAAAAAAACCCTGTCTACCTCAAGGTCGTTTATACAGATGATCGCCTGGTAAAGGGTTCCTCTAATTACGATAGATTCAGGAAGACTGGAAATACGTCGCCATGGTTCTCGATCGGATGTTCCTGTGCATATTCACGGTGGCGTGTCTCGTAGGCACGTTTGGGATAATACTCCAAGCACCCACGCTTTATGATAACAGGCCACGAATAACGCCGGTTGATGGAACGCACGAATGTTTCGCCCCAAACTACAACTAAAATTGCGGGGTAAATTTGAAACAACATTTTGAGATACATGTTGTACTTTATGATATTGTGTTAACACAGGGTCTCAGTTACTTTTCTCTATCGTGTAACATTAATCTTGGAGGACGTGTCGAGGTAAGTATTGTTTGTCTGAGCTATGCTAGTTGCACGAGCATTAACTATTTTTTTTGTGTTCTTATGCATGAAATAGCCTAGTTGCCTTTGCTCATTGCTTGACGCATAAAACTGGTAAAATAGGGTTTAGCGTTTCAATCTCTGATTCAGTCAGCATTTTTCAGCGTATTTTGTAGTTTCTTTGAAAATATTTAGTCCTCTGTCTGCACTGAAAAGTTTGGTTTGATAGTGTAAGTTTGAAAGAAAGAAATTGCTTGTGTTTTGTGTGTGACATGCTCTTGATTAATCAACAAGCATACACATTTTACATTTCTGATATTACATATGTATAAATGTTTTCAACCATATAATTTTTATCTTTATTTATTTAGTTAGTTTTGAAACATGAACTGAGTTTCAAATTGTCATTGTAATCCAGTCGAAGACGTTTAACTCTTGTGTATGCTGTTACATTTCATTTTATTTACGTGATCAAAGGTATTATATATAATTTTTAACCTTCATTGTTGTTGTTGCTACGTTTCTAATAATCTTTGATTGATAGTGCTATTCAAAGTCTTTATAGCCGTGTCGATAAATAGAAATGATGACTACTTTGTGTACATAGTGATAGTATGTATTGTTCGGCCTACTGTTCAGATTCCTCTGTCTTACCTAATACACTTTCAAAATCCTCGACATCAGAGTCTATCCTCTTTCCATCATTTTCTTTGAGAATGCTTGAAATATATGAGTCATGCTCTGGCATGGGGGGCTTAATGCTTTTTCATTATGCATGATACCAAGCAAGTCATTACAGTAGTATTGATCCAGACATCCATTTTGTATAACAACCGACTGAATCATGAGGTTCACTGGACCTTTGAAATGCTGAAAATTGACCATTAGCAAAAAGTCTTGACCGAGGTAGCGCGCGCTGCGCAGACTGATCTGGGTCGATACTTTATTATACCTCCTTTTCACAGAGCATGTCTGTTAATTAAATATCACTGTTCATGTTTCCTAATTTTCTTTGGGTATTTCATCTAGCTATTCTCACGCCTTCAGACTGACTCGGATATGTTCGAACATCTTTACAACTGAAGTTTTATTTGTCCTTAGATATTCCACAAGTAACTAGCACAAACACGTCTCAAACACAAGAAACTATGTGAAGCGATAGGAATTTATTTCTTATGATCGTTTGGTAAACTATCTCGAGAAGGTAGCAGATATATGTTTGTTACAAATAATTGCTCTTTTTCAAACATTGTGGATCAAAGTTTCGACACTTCACTTTGTACAGTCTGATCTGTCCTGATCTATACTGTCCGCAGAAGTATCTAAAGTTTTGTTTCGAAGGCTAGGAGTTATTGGCGTGTCTTTGGATAGGTCTTCGTGTGTCATTTGTCTTGATATTTCATACCATTGTGTGTGAATAATAATGCTGTGTATTACATGTTTGTCACTTTATAAACGCTATGTACAGTCCGTTTAGAGTTTGGGGGCGTGTGTTCTGCTAGCGTTCGAAATATTGACAAAAATCTGTCCTCACTAATCGAATTTCAGACCTTTATTGTACATAGTGGGTATTGCTGTATTTTTGACCTAGAAACTATACGCCGGACTTTTGGGAACTGACTCTAAAAAATGCAATAATGTTAGCTGTTACAATGCTTTGATGACAGGAAGTGATTTTTGTTTGTTTGTTTGTTTGTTAACCCCATCCCGCAGCCTCTGATGTCTAAATTTCGAAGAGAATGGGCACAATTAAGCCCAAATAATTATTATAGGCTTGCTATGGCAATTTTTTAAATATACTTTACCAAGTTTCTGCTCATGAACTAGCCCTCAGTTACACCTACAAAGTCCCTGGAGGCAAAAGAAATGATTTGCTAAAGAAATGGACAACAACACTGACTGAAAGGAAAACATGTCATTTATCAAAATGCTCTCTGATTTCGGTGTATTCTGATCTTGAAATTATTAGACTTGTGTATATAGATTACAAACGGATTTTTTTTTTTTTACATCCAACATATTCCATATTGTTTTTACTTTTTTTCAGCGCCGATGGACAGTTTGAGGTTACCTTGGTTACAAAAGCAACTGTCCATTCGACGGGATTGATTGTCTGGGAACCGCCAGCTATATATAAAAGTGCTTGTATCATGGACGTAGAATTCTTTCCTTTTGACATTCAGAAATGTTCCATGAAATTTGGGTCTTGGACCTACGATCGTTTTGAAGTCGACTTACTGCATTTGTGCGCGCCCGATGAAAATTCTGTGGACGTTATTGAACAGGGCATTGACCTGCGAGACTTTTACGAGAATGTTGAATGGGATATTGTCTCCGTCACGGCACAGAAGCATATCAAACAATATATTTGTTGCATAGAATCATACCCAGATGTCACTTTTTATATCACAATGCGGAGGAAGACGCTTTTTCATACTGTTAATCTCATTTTACCTTGTGTGGTCATTTCGTTTCTAACGATTCTCGTTTTTTATTTACCATCCAATAGCGAAGAGAAGATAACTCTGTGCATTTCTATTCTGTTATCATTAACAGTGTTCTTCTTGCTGCTAACAGAAATCATTCCGCCGACTTCGATTGTAATTCCGTTGATTGGCAAATACTTGTTGTTTACAATGATTTTAGTAACACTATCAATTATTGTAACTGTGTTCATTTTATGTATACATTTTCGGTCGCCAAGCACACATCAGATGTCTAACTGGGTCAAGGTCGTTTTCCTTAAAATGTTACCAAAACTGTTGCACATGCGCAGACCCATTCTTCATGAAAAATTCAAACACTGGAAAAAATGTAATGGGGTTGTTGATGCGGAGTCCAGCTTTATACGTTGTGAGGGTGTGTACGTGACATCACAGCCCCAGCTTGGTTTACACGTCATACCAGAGGAGGAGAATTCTATTCCTTGCAATCGACCAAAAAGTAACTCAACCTTTCCTCCTGGGATACGTGACGTATTAGATGACGTAATGTACATATCCAATCATCTTAAAGAAGACGACGAACACTCTAAGGTTTGTAATCTAGCTCAACGTCAATGATTAGCTGTGTGTCACCACTCAAATTGAGAAGGTTATATTTCAGTCAACGAGTTACTGACAACTGTTAGTCTTTTTCTCTTTATTTAGACCCGCTTTCCTGTATTTTTTTAGCTTACCTGAGCACGTAGTGCTGAAGGTGAGCTATTGTGATCGATCACCATCCGGCGTCCGCCCGTCTGTATGTCCGTCCGTCCGTCCGTCCGTCAGTCCGTGAACAATTAGTTAAAAAATCTTCTCCTCTGAAACCGGCGAACAGATTTCAATGAAACTTCACGGAAATGATCCTTAGGTGATGCACTTTCAGAATACTTCAAAGATTTGAATTCCATGAAGAACTCTGGTTGCCATGGCAACCGAAAGAAAAAAGTTTAAAAATCTTCTTGTCCCAAACTGTAATGGCTAGAGCTTTCATATATGGCATGTAGCATCATCTAGTGACCCTCTACCAAAATACTTCAAATTATGGCCCTGGTGTGGAAATTGGCCCTATGTTGTGGGGTCTCGGATTTCACATAGAGATAAAGAAGGAAATCTTTAAAAATCTTCTTGTCCTAAATCCTCAGGGCTACAGCTTTCATATTTGGCATGTAGCATCATCTAGTGGACCTCTACGGAAATACTTCAAATGATGGCCCTTGTTGGAAATTGGCCCTTTGTTGTGGGGTCACGGATTTTCATAGAGATAAAGAAGGAAATCATTAAAAATCTTCTTGTCCCGAACCTTATGGGCTAGAGCTCTCATAATGTAGCATTGTCCGGTGGACCCCTTCTAAAAGACTTCAAATTATAACCATAGTGTCATAATGAGCCCTACGTTGTGGGTTCCCAGATTTTACATAGAGATAACGAAGGAAATGTTTAGCTCACCTGAGCACAAAGTGCTCAGGATGAGCTATTGTGATCACTCATCGTCCGTCGGCGTCGGTCGTCCGTCCGTCCGTTCACATTTCTTTGTTTACACTCTAGCATCTACAAATATTAACCAATCAGCACCAAACTTGGTCAAAATATATATGACCATAAGATCTCGGATGAGTTTGATTATGGGTCTAATGGGACCAGAACAACTGGAGTTATTTGCCCTTGAATTAGAAAAATTGCTCTATTTGACTTTGTTTACACTCTAACATCTACAAATATCAACCAATCAGCACCAAACTTGGTCAAAATATATATGACCATAAGATCTCAGATGAGTTTGATTATGGGTATAATCGGACCAGAACAACTGGAGTTATTTGCCCTTGAATTAGAAAAATTGCTATATTTGACTTCGTTTACACTCTAACATCTACAAATATCAACCAATCAGCACCAAACTTGGTCAAAATATATATGACCATAAGATCTCAGATAAGTTTGATTATGGTATAATCGGACCAGAACAACTGGAGTTATTTGCCCTTGAATTAGAAAAATTGCTCTATTTGACTTTGTTTACACTCTAACATCTACAAATATCAACCAATCAGCACCAAACTTGGTCAAGATATATATGACCATAAGATCTCGGATGAGTTTGATTATGGGTCCAATCGGACCAGAACAACTGGAGTTATTTGCCCTTGAATTAGAAAGTTCTTTAGAATATTTCTTTGTCCGAAACATAACTTTGTCATCTCCAGTCCGATTGACTTGAAACTTGGCATTTTTGTTTGTTGTAATAATAGGGAGTGCAGTGTGAAAGAACCATAACTCTACCTCGTACTGTCTATGAGTTATTTCCATTTGTCATTTTTACAGCAATTTCTGCTTGTCAGGAATATAACTTTGTCATATCTAGCCTGAACATCTTCAAATTTGGTATGCATGATTGTTGAAAAATTACGGAGTGCAGTGCACAAGAACCATAACTCTTCCTAGCACGAATTTTGAGTTATTCCCCCTTTGACCTTCATTTCTATAGCATTTCTTGCTTGTCCGGAGCAAAACTTTGTCATCTTAAGTAGGAATGACTTGAAAATATAGTATCCTTATTTGTTGAAATATTTGGAAGTGCAGTGCACAAGAATTGTAACTCTACCTCATGCTGTCTTTGAATTATTTCCCTTTGATCGTCATTTTTACAGCATTTAGTGCTTGTCCGGAATATAACTTTGTCATCTCAAGTCAGAACGACTTCACACTTGGTATGCATGTTTGTTGCAATATTACCGAGTACAGTGTGCAAGAACGATAACTCTACCTAGCGCGGATTTTGAGTAATTCCACTTTGATCTTCATTTTTTTACAATATTTCTTGCTTGTCCGGAACGGAACTTTGAAGTCTCAAGTCAAATTGACTTGAGACTTGGTAAACATGTTTGTTGCATTACCTGCCCTTTGCGATTATTATACCTCCTTGACAACTGGCAGTGGGAAGGGCATATCTTGCGACAATTTGCCGCTCTTGTTTCATTATCATTTTGCCTTGAACCTCGGTATTTGGTATTTATCTTCATTGTAGACCTTTACTGCATAGTACTCGGGTGAGCGATATAGGACCATCATGGTCGTCTTGTTCGAACTTAAAATTGAAATCATTCGATTTTTTATCATGACTTTGTTTCAAATCTGAATATAACATTCTATTGGAAATGTATTGATTTGCCTTGAAAAAACATCAAAAGATCAATTTTTGTTTTGTTTTTGACACAGATTTTTAACTTCCGGTTACACCTTGTCCTAGTAGATCTATAAGTTCACTCGTTATACGTCATCACTGCCTGTTATGGTAATAGATCCAATGCATATAGAAGCGGGCTTGAAAGCGCGCTAGAGAATGAAAGTGTTCAAATGTTGGTAGTCACTGCCGTTTCAACAGTATTTAAGTAACATCGCGGCACCTTGACATAAGTTTACCGTTGCTTCTTGGGTTACTAGAACTAGGCTAAGGGAATAGTCACTTGCCCACTTCTCTTCCACCAATGCCAGTTTGCAAAGGGAATTAGACTCGGGACAACCAAAGTAAACAAACAAAAAGGGAATTAGCTTGTAATGGTGGGAGTCTTGCGTTAGAGATTAATCCTTGGGCTGCTAAGTGCGATTCACTGACCTTTTGCAGAAAGTGTATATCAAGATCAGACTGCACAGAACGTGCAGTTTGATCTTGGATCTACACTATCCGATGAGGAGAATTTTTTTTAAAGCTTTATTACCATCGGTTTAAGGATTTTATTTCACTTATTTAGCAGGATAAGGGTTAAAGTATGGCCATCCCACATATTTATTCGTGTTGCTCAAGTAGCTTTTTTCCCTCCATCTTTTGTTTTATGTTTTCTTATGCTCAAACTGCAAACGTCGAAAATGTATTCTAACATGACACGTGAATTCGGCTCTATAAACACAGTGCAGCGAAATCGTGGTAAAATCTACGTTATTCTATGTAGAGTGACGTCATTCTGTATAGAGTGACGTCATTCTGTATAAAGTAAGTAAGTTATTCAATGAAATAGAATCTGCATCCGCGTTTTTACTCTAAGTATGAACTTGTTTACCTTTGATTAAGAGTTGGTCATGTTATAATCGAAATAATCTTCTTTTTCTCGTGGTTTATCGTTCAATAAACCACGTTGTGAGTTATGAGGCGCAATGAATAAACCACTCGGGCTATCGCCCTCGTGGATTATTTATTGTGCCTCATAACTCACAACTGTGGTTTATTGAACGATAAACCACGATAGAAAGAAGATTAATCTTAAATAGAGAACGCCTCTTTATAGTACAGATATCTGACTTTTGATGAGACATCAATTTCTTTTTGATCACTGTAAACTTAAAAACATCTAGATCTATAAAACATAAAAAAAGGTGACCGCTTCTGGTCGGTGATTCCTTGATTATCAGAGTCTGTATTCACCAACCATTCATAAACGTTTTTCGTCTTATTCTCCAAGATTTTCAAAATTCGAAAGTAACACAACTTCTGATTGGCTAAATGCTTTACCCAATCAAAAGTAGTTTTTCTTTCAAATTTAGAAAATTCTGTAGAATATGACTGAGAACGTTCTTGAGAATGGTTAGTGAGGATGAGCCCTGATGTTTTCTTTGACTAGGACTGATGAGGAGCTAGCATGTACACGTGAACTTTTTATTAAAATAACAAATATATTTTTTCAAAAGGTGTTTATTTCCAAAACAAATAAATGCAATTTCAACAAAAAAAGGAAGCCTGTCATAGTTTTTATTTCGTTTCAGATTGTAGAAGATTGGAAATTCGTTGCCATGGTATTAGACAGAATGTTTTTCTGGGTGTTTACATCTGCATCGTTGATGGGTACCTTTGGGATCTTACTACAGGCACCGACCATCTATGATGACAGGTCTGCTCTTACTGCTGACACCTACAAAGACAGTTTATGTTGAAATTCGTCTTCTCGTTTGCTTCATGCATCATTTTATGTCGGAAAATATGTCTTTATCATGTTCATTTAAATTCAGTTTATTGTTCATATAAATTTAGAAGTCGGAGAACAAAACTTTGAACATCTTGATTCCTGTTTTGAATGTACAGAATTGAAAGCCGTGCACTTGCAAAATGGGCTTTCATGCATCTCCATGATGCATGATACTAAGCAAAGTGTCACATTTTATTGGATCCATACCGTTATATACAGGGTGATTCATAATATTTGATACAGTTTCAATCCTCAATAATTTTTTTTCTGCCGGCACATACCTTGTTATAATTTATATCACAATACTCTACAATAGTTACAGTTTTGTTTGATACACAATGTTAAGTACTTTAAGTACTTATATGTTAAATAAAATAGGTCAAACTTTTTCACAACATTTACACGATATACTATATATGACGTCCATTCTAGGCTATTGCAACGTCAAGCCGCTTTTGGAAGTTTGCGATCACCGATGCACACATTTCTGGAGTCATTTTTCTCATTTCTCAACAAATAGATTGTTTCAACTCCCCAACGGTGTTACGTTTAGGTGAATATACATTTTCTTTCAAGTGTTAAAAAGTCCAAAGGATTAGGGTCTGGGGAATGAGTGGGACCAAGCATTGTCAGTACTGAAGGAGATGAAGTTTTCCCGAAAGTTTTATAAAGCCATGACAATACTGATGTGCAGTATAGGGGTGCTGCTTCATCCCGTTGGAACCAAATGTCTTCAATTTCTATCACTTTTCTCTGTAAATCTGGCTTAAACTTGTTTTTCAGCAATGTCATGTAACGTTCACTGATTACTGCCTAGGTCTCTCCACCTTGTTTGAATGGTCCAATCACACTACTGTAACTTAACGCCACCCATAGGGTAACTTTTTCATCTTGTAGGGAATTTTCATATTAAATGTGAAGCAGTGCCCCATACGAGTACAGCACATTTAGTATTGTCATGGCTTCATGAAACTTTCGGGAAAACTTCATCTTTAGGTCTGACAGTGTTTGGTCCCCCTCATTCCACGGACCTTAGTCCTATGAACTTTTTCATGCGGGGATACTTGAAAGAAAATGTGTATCCACCCAAACGAAACACTGTTGGAGGGTTGAAACAAGCTATTCGTCAAGAGATGAGAAAAATAAGTGCAGAAATGTGCTCATCGGTGATCGCAAACTTTCAAAAGAGGCTTGACGTCGCAATAGCTCAGAATGGACGTCATATAGAGCATATCATTGAAATTTTGTGAAAATGTTTGACATATTTTATTTAACATGTAAGAATTTAAAGTACTTAGCATTGTATATCAAACAAAACTGTAATTATTGTAGAGAATTGTGATATAAATTATAACAAGGTATGCACTGGCAGAAAAAAGTATTACTGTTTGAAACTGTATCAGATATTATGAATCACCCTGTATATAACTATGTTTAATTCACTTGTTTATGACGAAAATTCAAAGGTTTAAGTCAATAAAATACTCTGTATTCTGTAGTCATAAAATTCATTTTGTATAAATACCGGCTGAATCATGAGATACGCTAGTTCTTTGACATGCAGAAAATTTACCCATAGCAAAAAGTTTCGACCCATGTCAACCTACGCGGACTGTGCAGGCTGGCATGGGTCGAAACTTTTTGCAGATGCATTAAGCTCCCGTTTCACCAAGCACGGATTATATACATGTACATCGTCCAAGTACATTCTTTTCTCTCTGACTCTTCCACTTGCCGAATAAATACAGTCCTTTACAGAATTTAGTGTTACGATACACGTTTTTTTCAGCACAGACATGATTACATTTGTGCTCGGCTGCTTTCGAAGAAAACGATGAGTTACTGTCATAGCTCTGGCGTCATCGTCGTTGTCTGCGTCGTCGTGGGAAAACTTTGGCATTTTGTAATATCTGAAGATATTTAGTTCAAACTTGGACAAGTTGTTAACTATCAAAAAGAGAACTCATACAACAGAAGCAGATAACCATCAAAATATTTTTTACAAAGTTATGTCCCCTTTTAGACTTCGAATTCTAAAAAAAAAAAGTTGATATTTTGTAATACCTTTGTTATTACTGACGGTATTAACGTCAAACTTGGACAAGTTTAACTATCAAAAAGGGAATACATACAAAAAGGACAGGTAACCGTCCAAGTATTTTGACACAGTTATGACCCTTTTTCAACTGAGTTTTCACTGAAATTCAAGGACTTGCAGTCGAGCGTTGACACCCGCATGCGGTGCTCTTGTTTTAAATAAAATATAGTCCATGAATATTTTACAAGAAATACTGAAGTTCTAAATAAGGTATCGATTTGCTGTCGGATATTTAGCCATGACCCTTCTGTTGAGAATGTCGCAAAACTTATAATACTTAACAATTAAATGGACGGTTAGATTAATTAGCTACAACCCATTTACTACAGCTCTAAGATCATTTTGGCTAAATGATTCACAATGTATCAGACATTGTAGACCAAGGTCATAAAGCACTCTGGACTTAACACTTACAGCGCTGAATATATATAATTGACCGTTTCAATTATGAAAAATATCAGAAATACTAAATTATCATTGTTGTTATGGCCAGAATATGTAACAAAGTAGCGGACAGTGTAGATCCAAGGTCAGACTGCACGTTTTGTGCAGTCTGATCTTGATCTACACTGTCCGTAAAAACAACTTAAATCGGTTCCAGCGCTTTATGGGTTAAAACACCAATATTGCCGATGATGTGTTCAGAACATTAAAATACCAAGAAGCTGTAATAGACGAGATTTCAGCGCCCGTATTCACCATCCGTTTCAAATTTCATTTTTAGTCTAATTCTAGATTTAGAAAGTAATACAATTTCTGATTAGCTCAATCATTTGGTTTGGCCAATCAGATATTGTGTTACTTCCAAATTTAGAAAATTCTTCAGAATAAGACGAAGAATGTTCTTAAGACTGGTTCGTGAATACAGAACCAGGGTGGGTATTCACCTACCATTCTTTAGAAAGTTCTCAGTCTTATACTCCAGAATTTTCTGAATTTGAAAGTAAAACAACTCCTGATTGGCTAAACCATTTGGTCAAGCCAATCAGAAGTTGTGTTACTTTTAAAGTTAGATAATCTTGGAGAATAAGACTAAGAACTTTCTTAAGAATGGTTGGTGAATACGCATTCTAAATACTCTTTTGAGATGATGGAATACACACAAGAGACCGATAATGTAAAATGTCAATGGTTCAGTTTATTCTGAGGGACTTGGTTTGTAATTTGGAGAGTAGAGACACAAATAATTTGCTTTTTTATTTGTTCTTTAATGTAAATTCTTGATTGCCTTTCAATTCGACTGTAGATCGTTGATATGCTCCTAACACAATCAACGGTTGTTTGTTTCCGGTACGTCCCTAAGGAGCGTCGGCCATGTTGACTCTTTACCAGCAGACCAGTTTCTGGACTTGCGATTATTGATATCGTTCTCATGTAACAAATTTAAACCGTATAGGCTGCTAAGCGCTACTCTTAGACCATTTGCGGACGGTGTAGATCAAGATCAGACTGCACATAACGTGCAGTCTAATGTTGGATCTACACAGTCCTATAAGGAGATATTTAGAAAAAAAATGAAATAGCTAAATTTGGATCTTTACTATCGCCTTGAAAGTATCATTTCATTTATTTAGCAGGTATAGGTTTAAATGTGACTCAAACGAAGAAATGTTCATCTAAAAGGATAGAAAGCATTGTGGGTAAAGGTGAAAAAGCTTACAGCAACATAACAGCTTTTTATCTTTTGATTTTGTACAGAACACGTGATTTTTGTTCTTTTTTGTGAAAGTTTATTTTTTTTTTAAATTTTTTTATTGCACTGTGTTCTCTCTTGTCTTTGCCCATCTATTCAATTTTTATTAGAATTGACTTTCTTTACTGGAATATACTAGGGGCAAATATTATTTTATTGAAAAAGCAGCGAAGCTCCAAGGGCATGTTATGGGTTATTGGAAAATTTTAGGAGCAAAAATTATTTCCCAGAAAAAGTAGCGAAGCTTTAAGGGCATGGCATTGGTAAACAACCATTAACTACTCGTAGTTTACTCAAAAAGCTGTTGACTTACTTTTATTTGCGTATTCCAAAGCTGTTGGCAACAAATCCAAATTAAAGAAACTATGTGAATCTATATGGCTTCCAACACGCGAAAAGGGGCATTCGGACATTTGCGTAAAGTGTCGTCTCGGATTAGCCTGCGCAGTCCGCGCAGGCCAATCCGAAAAGACACTTTCCATTTTTATGTAATTTTCTGTTTTGTGCAAGTCTACTGCAGCACAAAATCTAATGTAGTCATGAAGTGCCGTCTCGGATTAGCCTGCGCGGACTGCGCAGGCTGATCCGAGATGACACTTTACGCAAATGTCCGAATGCCCCTTTTCGCGTGTTGTGAGCCATATTATGCTATGGCAAGAAATAGTTTGCAATCATTAATCAAAGCTAATATGTTACATATATTTTCCAAGTATTACAGGTTTTCTTTTTTTTTCATTTAGGATAATCCTCTGTTAACCCTGTCCCAAACGACCAATTTTAGACTCTTCCAAATGGAGAGCATCTGCAGGCAACAAATCTGAAACTGGCACAAATGAACTTAAATTCTTTGACGGGGACAGAAAACATTGTGAGAAAACGAGAAAATGCTGGGTACCAGAATTTGCTTCTTTTCCCACAATGTTTTCAAAGGGCCACTTACTGAGTGTCCTTAAAACTTAGAATTGTTTGGTAAAGGATTATAACTCGTTTTTCTTCAACTAAGAAACAAGATGATCAAAAAAGGCACCGCATGGGTGAAAGTTTTCTATATTCCAAGAGAGAGAGAGAGAGAGAGAGAGAGAGAGAGAGAGAGAGTAAGTGAGAGTAAGTGAGAGTGACAGAAAAAAAGAATGGTAGCAAAGCGGACAATTACCCCCCTCCCCCACCAGCACATTTTCACTGAAGCACCACAATCAGAGACGGGAAGTGATTTTTAAAGCAAAAATCACCAGTGACCTTGCACTTTGACCCATGTGACCCCCAAACAATAGGGAACCTGCGACCTTGACCTTTGACTCATGTGTTCAGAAGACAATAGGGCACCTCTTTCGGTCATGAGCAGGGCTTGTATGAAGTTTCAGGGTCCAAGGTCAAACGGCTTTTGAGTTAGAGCACGGAAACGAAAATGAGATGGACGGATGGCCGGACGGACGGACCGACTGACAGACAGACATGGTGGAACCAGTATAACCCTTTCTTCTTCGTAGGGGGTATAAAAAGGAAAAGTAGATAACTTGCAGTCATTACTTATTTTATAGAAAACTAACGTTCACATAGATAGTGAAAAGAAGATTAACCATTGTTTTAATATGCAGCCGAGGTCTAGAAATCATATACATTAAGGAAGACAGATTCAATATTCATCATTTTAGTTATGAATAAATCAAAGCTAGAAATAAATTACTAACTTAATCTACCAATTTCTGCAATGACCTTCTAGAATACTCGAATATCTACTAGCTTTTTATGTGATTTGCATTTTGATGGGATCCTTATTTGGAGGAATCCTGTCTCTTGGTGACGTAAGAGTAAAACTAAATTTCGCTGAAACTACATTTTCTGTAGACAGTTTATTATGAGACACATGTTTATTGATAGCTATTATTATTATTACCATCGTCATCATTATCACATTATCATTATTGATTGATTAACTGTATGGTGTTTAACGCCGTTTTCAACATCATTTCAGTTATATCGCGGCAGCCAGTGAACCTATCCATGCTTTCACGGAGTCTCTTCTAGCAGTATTCCGCACAATATTCTTTACAAGCCACTGACTGCTTTCCCACATAACCATCGTCGAAACAATGGTCAGCGTTGAGAGAGGAATGAATCCTGTCGCAATGACTATTATCAATCCTCGGAAGGAAATTGGGCGAGCTAGGGATCGAACCCACGACCGCCTGTTCTCAAGTCCTGCACGCTACCGACTGAGCTACCGGTAAGACTCCGGTAATTAACCTTCAGGCTGCTAAGCGCGACTCAGTGTCCTTCAGTGGACAGCGTAGATCAAAATCAGACTGCACAGAACGTGCAGTCTGATCTTTGATCTACACTGTCCGATAAGGAGATATGTTTCCTCCAAAAATACTTTTTAAACAGCAGTATTTGGGTTTTTACTATCAGCTTGAAAGTTTCATTTCTTTTATTTAGCAGAATAAGGATTAAGATTTTCTACGGCCATGAAAAAAGGAACATTTCATACACGTCTTGTTAGTTTTCTTTTGTGACGTCATACAGTGCTTGCTTCTCTACATTTAAAGGGAGTGAACTCTAATTGATCGTTTTTTTAGTATGTCAATGTTGAATAATGGTAAGAGAGATATAGGCAGAGAACATGGAAATTTAGAGCATGCGCACGAGACAGACAGACAGACAGACAGAAAGACGGACGGACGCACGGACGCACGGATAGACAGACGGACACTCAAAGCTGGGGCTCGAACTCCTAACTTGTTGCTTTTTGCAGGGAAGGACACATCACCACTCCCTGTTTTTCGACATTATGCGCTGTAATTCTACTTATTAGTCATATGAAATCATTGATCGAAAATCGAATGGTTTTGGCCCATGTCCCGTCAGACGTGTGTTTAGTAGTAGAAAAATAGTTTTCTTTAAGTTTCTTTGCATTTCAAAGTCATCCTATAACAGGAACCATTAACCCAGTCAGCACTATAAGATAAAACAGGACCTTTTGTCGACGATATAGACAAGTGCCGCCATTCTTTCATATTTTGATATTTTTTAATGAGTTTTTCGGTAATGATAGCTACAACCATATTCTATAGGTTGGTTGAAACAAATAAACGAAGATACACGAAACGCGTGATGTATTGTCACCATAGCAACGTCAAGTCGACGTGAGCGGTGCACCTTGATGCACCGAATAAAAAGTTTGTCTTTACAAACGTCTGAAATAGTCATGGTTATTCGAAATACTCCACAGCATGCTAAATGCATCTCTGATGCCTATGTACGCACGAATTAAAACAGTTTTTGAAGTCTGATGATGGAATGTTCCTTATACATTCCCTGACCACAATGGGAAGGTCATCGACGTCGTCGAAACAGTGACCGCGTAAGTAACGCTTGATAGTGGGGAATAACCAAAAATTACACGGTGCGAATCAGGGGAGTATGGTGGGTTCGCAATAGTGTTACTCCATCTATCAGCAGCTACTTTCTTGGTAGTTGATGAAGTATAAGGTGTGGCGTTGTTGTGATGTAAGTAGAATGTGCCGTGTTCTTTTGGTCGTTTCTCCTATACAGCCCTGATCAACTCATGTCGGTGCACCTGAAACGAGCTTATGGTTGAACCTATGCATCTCTATACATGCAACAACGAAATTATGTTTATCAATCACTGGTTTCACCAACCAATTCTGTCATCATATAAAATAATAATATTATTTTATGTACAATGTAGTTAAAAAATCAAAAGACCGTACGTTCGAGTAATACTGTGCTGTGACTGTCTTCCCAATCGGCAGTGTGTGGCAGAGAATAACTCCGTTCATTTCAATAAACTAAAACGTTTTACCATTGCTTTTGTAGGCGAGGGTGAATTAGGGGTTTTTCCACACAGAACTGTCTTGCTTGGTCTCTGGATCATACAAACCAATCCAAGTTACATCGGCCGTAATAATGAATACCAAGAACTGTCACCACGTTCTCTGTACTGTTTCAGGAAAGCCTTACTGTCGGCGACTCACTGTAGCTTTTGATGGCAGGTAGTAGACGGGGCACGCTGCGGGCGAATACTTTTGTCATACACAATTCAGAAACATACTGGAGTGCTTATTGTGATCGATACTTGCCATTAAAAAGAAGTTATTTTGTGAAGTGACGTCAAGGTGCCCCGCTCACGTCGACTTGACGTTGCTATAGTGACCATTCATCACGTGTGGCGTATATCTTCGTTTATTTGTTTCGATTAACCTATAGAATACGGTTGTAGCTATTACTACCGAAAAAAATCATTAAAAAATCTTAAGAAATAAAAGAATGAAGCCAATTGTCCCGAAACTTTTCGAACACCCCTCGTATGATGACTTGCCTGGTACCATGGATTACGTAGATGCATTAAGCCCCCTTTTGCCAGAGCACGGCTCACACACACACACACACACACACACACACACACACACACACACACACACACACACACACATATATATATATATATATATGTGTGTGTGTGTGTGTGTGTGTGTGTGTGTGTGTGGCTCGCAACACGCGAAAAGGGGCATTCGGACATTTGCGTAAAGTGTCGTCTCGGATCAGCCTGCGCAGTCCGCGCAGTCTGATCCGAGACGGCACTTTCCGATCGTGTGTGATTTTCTGTTTCACGCAAGTCTAATGTAGGATAAAAATCTAATGTTGACGTAAAGTGCCGTCTTGGATTAGCCTGCGCGGACTGCGCAGGCTGATCCGAGACGACACTTTACGCAAATGTCCGAATGTCCCTTTTCGCATGTTGCAAGCCATATATGAGCCATGCTCTGGTAAAGGCCGTTTCATGAATTTCTATGATGCGTTATACCAAGCAAGTCACCATATAATTATGGATCCATAAAATCCATCTAGACAAACAAATGACTAAATCTGAAGCCAAACTGATCCCTGGACATACAGAAAATTGACCAAAAGCAAAAATGTTCGACACAGACCAGCCTGCGCTCACTGCGCAAGTTCAGCCTGAGCGGACTGATCACGCTTACTTGGGTCGACACTATTTGCAGATGCATCTAATCCCCATTTTGCCAGAGCAGAACTCAACATTTCTTTTCCTTTGCTTGATAATTTATGTTTAGTACAGTAGGCGCTCACAGGGCAAACGACAACAGATCATTTCTGAAACTATTGTTGCACAGTGGCACATTGATAAATTAGTAAATTCTCAAGAAAAAAAAAAATTCAGAAGTCTTCCCCGTCACTGCCGTTTAAACTCAGGATTGTATGGTAAAGAGTTAAATATTGACAATAGGATCGTGTTTAATCCTCTCATAAAACAGACTTACCTTTACTGGTTTTTAGTTCAACCCTTTTCATGCTAAATAAGTAAAATGAAACTTTTAAGCCGGTAGTAAAAACCCAAATATTAGTATTTCAAATGTTTTTTTTGGTGGGAAAGTATGTCCTTATCGGACAGTGTAGATCAAAGATCAGACTGCACGTTCTGTGCAGTCTGATCTTGATCTACACTGTCCGCAAAAGGTCAGAAGGTCGCGCTTAGCAGCCTAAGGGTTAAACATATTTATTTTACATCGATTGAGAAACAAGGTTTTGCAACTTATACTAATCTCTCTCGATTCTGCTTCCTGGAAAATAAACCAGTACTAGCGCCGAAAGTGTGGGCCAATGAACAGTCCCAAATCGAACTCGAGACTTTATGGTTGCGAGGCCGACGCTCTATCTCACGACCACGGACACCACCCTTACTGATATATAGACATGTTGAGTCGATTAAGGGAAAAACTTAATGGTTCAATTGAAATAAGTTGATTAACTGATTGTATGGTGTTTAACGCCGTTTTCAACATTATTTCAGTTATATCACGGCGGCCAGTGCACCTATCCATACTTTCCTGGATATATTTTTACCAGTACTCCGCACACTATTCTTTCCAAGCCACTGGCTGCTTTCCAACATAACCATCGTCGAAACAATGGTCAGCGGTGAGAAAGGAATGAAACCTGTCGCAATGACTATCATCAATCCTCGGAATGAAATTGGCCGAGCCGGGGATCAAACCAGCAAACCCCCTGTTCTCAAGTCCTGTACGCTACCGACTGAGCTACCGGGGCTCGGCTCAACTGAAATAAGGACTTATTGAGAAGGCAGTATTGAGATCCATTGTACATGTTTATTGACACGTCCTGATACCGTCCCATCGAACACCTTTGAAAGGATTCTTTGCTGAAACTTGTATAAAAAATTTGAAACCTGAGAGAAAATTATACACTTACCTTTATAATAGTCTCACAATGGCCTTCGCAAAAAAGTAAACATTTCTGATGTCTACTGTAATTTGTTCATCATCATGGGCGTATTTTAACACTGAAAGCGCCCTTCACAACTATCGTTGCCTTTGCGGCCTGTGTAGATCAAGATCAGACTGCACAAAACGTACAGTCTGATCGTTGATCTACACTGTCCGCTTGCTGAAGCACTAGAGGAAAAAAAAAAAGCAAACATGAAATTTCAATTATCAGGGTTTCATTCTGGACTGCAAATGTGCATCAGTGTCCGTATCACCAACCATTCTTAGCCCTATAGGCTGCTAAGCGCGATTCATCGACCTATTGCGAACTGTGCAGATCAAGATCAGACTGCACAGAACGTGAAGTCTGATCTTGAATCTACACTGTTCGATGAGAAGTATCTTTTTCTCACAAAATTACCTTTGAAATAGCAAAATTTCGGTTTTTAATATCGGTTTGAAAGTTTCATTTCAATTATTTAGCTGGATAAGGGTTAAGAACGTTCTTAGTCTTACTCTCCTAGATTTTCTAAATTTGAAAGTAACACGACTTCTGATTGGCTAAACCATTTGGTTTAGCCAATCAGAAGTTTTGTTACTTTCAAATTTTAAAAAAATTCTCAATTCTGGAGACTAAGACATTTAACGTTCTTATGAATGGTTGGTGAATTCGTACCCAGGTTTTATTCGACGCTTAAACACATTTAGCATGCTGGGGATAGGACAATGGGCTTCTCTTTTCATTTCTATTATTACCTGTGTTTTAGTCAAGTACGTGTCATAATGAAGATCGTCAATTACCTTTTATATTACAAAATTACTTTAATTAACGATTCCCATTTATTCACAAAAGCTCTCAATGACTTCTTAGTAGAATATGGAACACGGAAACCTTGCACCAAAGAATAGAAACTGCTCAAAACGAAATAAGCCATACTCTGTGAAAAGGGAGCTTAAAGCATTTGCGAAAAGTGTCGATTCACGTCAGCCTGCGCAGTCCGCGCAGGCTGACATAGACCGAAACTTTTCGCTATCTTTTTTTTTTTTTGCATATCAAAGGATAATTCTACGTCATGATTCAGTCGGTTGTTCGACAAAATGGATTTTATGGATCAATAATAGTTGATGTCTTGCTTGGTATAATGCATTACGCAGATGCGTTAAGCCCCCTTTTGCCATAGTATGGCTCTAATATTTTCCGAGTTAAGTTGTTCTCATTTCTGCATGCAAAAAACTTTTGAGAAGCCTTTAACTAAAGATTGCAATGAAATATTCGATGATGAGTTAACAACTGAATACCCTGTCTAGCCAAATTAACCCTCTGGCTGCTAAACACGACTCAAAGACCTTTTGCGGACAGTGTAGATCAAGATCAGACTGCACAGAACGTGCAGTCTGACCTTGGATCTACACTGTCCGATATGGAGATAGATATCCAAAAAAAAAAAAAAATTCTTTGAATTGGTAAAACATTGAGTTTTTAATACCGGTTTGAGAGTTTCATGACTTTTTTTAGCAGTCCAAGGGTTAATGAAATTACAATTCGGGTTTTTCCCCCCAATAACCCATGTTTATTTACCTTTATACAACATCTATACAAAGCATTATACATAGAAAATGTTCGGTATATTATTTACATATCGAAGGTTATCTTTTTAAGAAATTTGATCTGGTCTGTAAAATTTAATTTCGAAAATACCTCTCGCTGAGATTTTCATTTATGATTGAAAGATGTCTGTCAGTCTATCTACAATATATGTACATACTTTAATTATTGATTTTATTATACCCTTTATTGTTCGACCGTCCCTGTAAGCTGTCTTTTTTGGCGCCAACAAAAAAAAATCCATTTTTTTTTCCGAAGTCAGAATGTAGATTTCTATCGCACTTAAAGATGAATTTGATCCTAGTTTGTAATGATGGACTATAAACTTTATCCTTAAATTTAGACATCTTAAAGATACACCTTTACAACCAGAGGGAGAGAGAACAGAGAGAGAGAGAGAGAGAGAGAGAGAGAGAGAGAGAGAGAGAGAGAGAGTGCGGTCAAGATTCTATAGTGTGTATAATGGTTCATATATTGGTCAGCTATGTAAACATAGGTAAATAATCGGTAAATATGGTGTACGGGATAAAGGAACTCAAGGGATTTGTCCTCACTTAAAAACCGGAACCGGCAACAGCGATAGCTTGGAAGGTCTCCAAAGCATGAAATGCATTTTCTGTCATAATTTGTACAACCTTGGAGCCGCCAGGGGCAACATTTGGCATGAATACACAAGAATGATTATAGTTTCATAAATAAGGATACAATGGGCTGAAAACTGCTGAAAACTGCCTGGAAACGATTATAGATTTATCTTCAAGTTGTCTCTACTGTCAAAACCTTTATGAAGTCATTTTCCAAAACAGATGTAGAACTGTGTCTGTCTTCTACTATTGAACAATAGTATCAATGCAAGGGTAGGTTCAGTGAGTCAGCAACAAGTACCTTTGATGTAACGGTGAACGTGATTTACATGTAAACAAACATTCGCCAGCTTTATACAGAGTGTGCGGAAAGTAAGGCAAAACTTTTGTACATTTATTGTATGGCTTTCAGATGAAGAGATAGAAATATATCTTCATGTATATGAAATACGTAAGTTTTCTGTGTGATAATTTCATTGAATATTCATAATTTTTGATGTGACGGCCTTTTATGCTCTTTTCTTGCCGAACACGCACGTTGAAATTGAAAATCACTTTAGCTCACATTCCATTGTCAGTCTTCTTGATTTCACATGTAATGTTCTTTAAAAACATGTCTGTACTGTCTTGCTTGGGATTATAGAAATTTTTCTTCAAATACCCCCAAATGCAGATCTAGAGGTCGCACGGGTTGAGGTAAGGACTGTGCGCAGGCCTTGATATTCCGCAATCTTTCACCTCCGAATATTGTCGTGATTGATGTTACCCTATCACCGAATGTATCGTATAAACAGTCTATAACAGTATTGTGCGTGCCGTAACACCATCCTGAATAAACCATGTGTTTTGCAAGGTAGGAGACTTCTTTTCAAGCGCAGGGACAAACTTGTAGAGCTGGGATATGATCCACTCGTCACTACTCGGCCGATTCCGTACCTACATCTAACCTCGCCTGTATAACTGTCGTTTCCAATTGAACTGCCAATCACGTGATCTTATACATGGCGATGCCACTGTAAGTCGTTGAGCAACGACATAAACAACCTCGATTAAGTTATTCACATCTATCTGTAGTTGAAAACTTCAATCGGAATTAATAAAGCACGTTAAAAAATTAATGTACGAACTGTTTGTCAACCAAAATATAGTTAAAAATAACGATAGAAAAATTGAGACTCAAGTTTTCTTTTTTAAGAGGAGCCTTACAATTTTCAGAACGGTAAAGCGGCGTATTTCTGACGATGAAATGTACCGTGTAGGTGCGTATTAAGCTACCAGATACAGCCGAGGGATTTGATGGCTCCCATCACCCGAGTTATGCCGAATTGGATATAATCGTGGCGTTAGACATATGGCCCAATACATTTAGCTTGTCATTGTACAGCAGTCTCTCTTTGAAACAGTGTGGTTTAATGTGCCGAAACCGCATATTTTCTTTAAAAACATGTCCAGACACAGGGAAGTGATAGAACGTCATTAATTACTAAAATGACGCCGATGAAAAAAAAAAGTTACTTCTTATTTTAAATCTGTTTAAACGTGCTTGATGTATTGAAAACTGAATAAAACTTTCACAAAAAAAAAAAAAAAAAATACATATCTTATATACATGTTTATATATGTATATTTTTAACTCTTCTTCTGAAATTAAAAGCTATACAATAAATGTATAAAAGTGTTACCTTACTTTCCGAACACCCTGTACAATGGAGCAACCTTTGATTGAAACAATATTAACCATCCAAATAACTATTTACAAATGGACAAATGATTAAGGAGATGAATTATTAATGCAACAAAACTAACCCGGCGATAAATAAGTTGCAATGTGCATTTGATTAACCCCTGGGTCGCTAAGTGCGACTCAAAGACCTTTTGCGGACAGTGTAGATCAAGATCAGACTGCACAGAACGTGCAGTCTGATCTTGGATCTACACTGTCCGAGTAGGAGATATTTTTCACTAAAAAAAAAATACCTTTGAAATAGCAAAATTTAGGTTTTTACCATCGGCTTAAAAGTTTTATATCGTTTATTTAGCAGGATTAAGGATTCATAAGGTAAGAACAAGTAAGCGGATAAACAGAGCAAGAAGTGCGATGTAGACTGTTGAGCTGGTTCCCAGCATTTTCTCATTTTTC
Source organism: Hippopus hippopus (assembly GCA_946811185.2). NCBI lineage: Eukaryota > Metazoa > Mollusca > Bivalvia > Cardiida > Cardiidae > Hippopus > Hippopus hippopus. The sequence continues at coordinate 24,256,576 of OX328104.1, read as the reverse complement.
CACAATGTTTTATCTAATGTTAGACAATTAAGCTACACTCTGTGAGGAGTATGTTTAACTCATTACCACTCGATAACATTTTAGACCTGTCAAAACCTAAAGCATAATTATATAGACGCTTTATTAAATGTGGCTAAAAATGTTGAGTTTGTCTTTGACAGGGTAAAAAACATTGTGGAAAAAGGAGGAAATGCTGGTTACCAGCATTTTCTCCTTTTTCCACAATGTTTTCAAAAGTCTTCTTTCTCAAGGTAGTTAAAAGTCGGCATTGAGTAGTAAAGAATTTACGAATCTTCGAAAAGCACTACACCAATCATGTCTTCACAAAATATAGATCCATTTTGACTAAAGGGGCGGGCTGAATCAAACGGTAGAACGGTCCACTTACAAGCAGAAAGTTTCATTTACCAATAGCAAAAAGGTTCCATTCAAGTCAGCCTGAGCAGTCCGTCCTTTGCAGATACATTTAACCACCTTCTCATAGAGCATGGCTCAGTCATATTTTTTACAATCAGACCTAGACATTTAAGCTCCAGCCCTTGAGTTTTAATCGTGAAAAATGAACAAAGAAGACAAAGGATATAGATGAAATAAATTTCGATCTTTCACTGAAAAACACAAAATAATATTCTATTTATTTCATGCTTTTAACCCTTTCTGGGGGGAACTTAATCAAAATCCAGTACAGTTCCTTTCTGTTATTCCCCGTGGCGTACCCCCTCCGCATAGCAACGCATTATAATATTACGTCAAGCGCGAGAAATGTAAGGTAAATTCCGTCATATTTCCATCTGGTTGTAAGGCACGCGCATTTTACCTCAGTGTGCGGGAACAACTGTTTCCGCCTTCAATTGAAGAGTTAGAATATAAAAATCGGTATTTTCACTGGTTGTAACCATGAAATATCGAAAAATATTTCACCGATATTTCTCGATAACCTACCGGAAAGCATGAAATAAATTGTAGTTTTGATTTTCGGTCAGAATATCTCACAAACTAGATTGATTGATTGATTGATTGATTGATTGTATGGTGTTTTCAACATTATTTCAGTTATATCGCGGCGGCCTGTGCACCTATCCATGCTTTCCTGGAGTTTCTGTTATGAGTACTTCGCACAATATTCTTTCCAAGCCACATAGCAATTGTCGGAATAATGGTCAGCGGTGAAAAAGGAGTGAATCCTGTGGCAATGACTGTCATCAATCCTCGGAAAGAAATTGGCCGAGTCGGGAATCGAACCAGAGACCCCCTATTCTCAAGTCCTGTACGCTACTGACTGACCTGCCAGGACTCGGCTCTGACAAACTAGAGAACAATGTCGATTAAAGATCAGACTTAACGTTGCAGTCTAATCTTGATCTTCACTGCAGGCAAAACTCGTGCCGAACTTACTGAGGGTATAGAAAGGAAAAGTCTACCCCAAACCAGAAAAAGATTTCTAACATCTGTTTAACTAGTTAACTAAAGAGCACCGAAGATTAACAAGTAGAATAATTAAATAACAGCTCCGCAACAACTGTTCACGCTTAATTCTGCTCAAGCTAGATTATTTCTTGTTCTTAATCTTAAGGCTGCTAAGCGCGACTCACTGTCCTTTTGCGGACAGTGCAGATCAAGATCAGACTGCACAGAACGTGCAGTCTGATCTTGGATCTACTCTGTCCGATGAGGATATATTTTTTCGCCAAAACGTACCTTTGAAATAGCAAAATTAAGGTATTTGTTATCTGCTTAAAGTTTTATTTCACTTATTTAGCGGTATAAGATAAGAGTTAAAACCACTGAATTCAATGAAAAGAAAAATGTTTTCATCGTAGGTTAATATCAAGTATGGAACAATGCAGATATAATATTTATCTACATATTCGGTGAAGCCTGATAGCAATCAACACGTCCTACAAAAAATATCTTATTCCGGCTTCACAGGAGAAAGGGATACAAAAAAAAAGAAAGCCTCACTTCCAGCGATTCAGTATCAATTCCAGGTTGTGGAGTTTCTATGCCAATCCTCCTGGTCGCGTCGTAAGAAAAGCTGCAAGAAATATTGACTGCTGCATAGAACCGTTTCCGTTTATATAATTATGATTGTCTAAAATAGAAGTGATGTTTTTGGAATGAGGATTACTCTGTGTGGGAAAGAGTGATTGCATTTGTGAGGGCGATTTCTCTTTCTCTTACACTGATTGTGATGAATCTTGTAAATGTAGATCTTCACTCGTTAATGTAAGAATATAGAAAATAAAACATTCGAAACTAGGTTATGTTATAAAATAAGTATATAAGTTTTTGGTAAACGGAGTTTCATATTTTTATATGTTGGTATTGAATGAATTGTGCTATGGGCCGGTGGCCTGATATCACGCAATAAAGCTTATTGTATTGTATTGTATTGTTTATGTCTTCACACAGATTCACCTTATTGCATAAAATTTATCGACACAAGTTTGTTGAGTTGAGTCGTAATTCAAGGCGTCTTATTCGTAAGCCATCTAAATTTCATAGTAACGCAACTTCTGATAGGTTAAACCAAGCGGCGGTTTAGCCAATCAGAAGTTGCGTTACTTTCTAAATTTCGAATAAGACTAATTGTACAATTTACTACGCTTGGTGAATACTGGCCGAGATTAGAATCAGACTGGTCGTCTAATTGGCTATGATAGACTTGATTTCACAGAGCATGCCTTTTCACAGAGCATGCTCATATATTATTGTTTTCTAGGTCTGTCCTGTATCCCGTATTCCTACAGCTATTTTTTGGACAATACCAAGTTACTCATTACCTGCATGAACAAATTTGGTACAGGCAACCTAGTAAACATTATTGTAAGATTCGGTTACCCAACTTAAAAACATTAACAGATTAAAAAAAAAAAATCATTTGGTAAGAAAGCATAGCTTAATTTGAGTCTGTTTTTTTTTTGCATTTGCAACCATTTTTAAATGGAATCTCTGAAAAAGGGGAAAATTCGTATGCAGGTGGAAACGTCTAAAGTGTTTAATACTTCACTAAACAATCCTGTATTTAAAAGACACTGAGTGAAAATTAAACTTTTGAAAACATTGTGGAAAAAGGAGAAAATGCTGGTAGCCAGCATTTTCTCCTTTTTCCGCAATGTTTTCAAACATTTCAAAGACCATTCCATCATCTTTAGTCCATTTGATTCGTCGTCTGAAGATGCTATATGAATTTGGACAAGTCTTAAAACTTTATTGAGCAGAAAAAGGTTGAACTTTGGGAACCACTGACATGAAAACAGCTTCAGTCGGCACGGTCCGACCTGCACTGATAAACTGTTATCAGTTGTAGAATATAACAAAAAGACTGGATAAAATATTGGCTGATAAGCTAGGTAACTTCCTGGAAATTCGACTATTTCTACCGCTAATTACTTACGCCTGTCTTTGAGGAAAATCGCAACATCTTTGTCCATGTATGTGATCAGCGATAAAGCCGAGTTCAGATTTCTGTTACTTTTTGGGCAGTGTAGATTAAGATCAGACTGCGTACCTACATTTTTCAGCGGACTATGCTAAAAAAACAACGTGGCGCAATGAGAAATTTCTGTTAACCCTGTACCAAACAATCCCGAGTGTAAACGACTCTGAGGTAGACCCCTTTCAAAAACACAGTTGGAAAAAGAGTAAATGCGGGAAACCAGCATTTTTTCCCTTTTCCTATAATGTTTTCTACTCAATGAAAGACAGATTTCATCATTGGAGCCAAATTTAGATAGTCATCTACAAATACTTTCAATTTGGACAGGTCTAGATTTTGTTCTTTGGTAAGGGCTTTACAAACACTTTTTCCTCTAGAATTGCAGAATGCATCTATTCTTATATTTCAAAGTTGCAAGACCATGTTGATTTTCCATAAATGTTAGGACATGTGGTAGGTCGACTGCTGCATTTTTGTCCAAGGGCACTGAGTCAACCCTATCCCAGATTGAAACCCTCTGCGAATGACAAAGATACTAGGAAAAAATGAATCTAAGTTCTCTGATCCAGGAGAAAACCTTGTGAATAAGGAGAAAATGCTGGTAACTAGCATTTTCTCTTTTTCCCACAAGGTTTTCACATGCCTTCTTTCTTAGGGTTGTTCAAAAACGGGATTGTTTGGTAAAGGGTTAACTCTTAGTCTGCTAAGCGCTACTCAGAGACCTTTTACGGACAGTGTAGATCAAGATCAGACTGCACAGAACGTGCAGTCTGATCTTTGATCTACACTGTCCGACAAGGAGTTAAGTTCGCCCCCAAAATACATTTGAAATAGCTAATTTTAGGTTTTTACTATCAGTTTGACAGTTTCATTTCAGTTATTTAACAGGCTGAGAGTTCAAATGTTTTCTGTTGAAGCGAACAATGGGGGCGGGGGGGGGGGCATTCCTGTAAGTTAAATTATCTCCCTTGCCAGATAAAGACTAAAGGTAACCAAATAACAGATTAGTCCTTTTACCTGTATTCCTTTGTTTTTATGCTTGGTTCCCTTGGGGATGTTGCGATAAATGTAATATGATTTATGATGCATGTGTAAGGTCCCCATGTAATGGGGAAAAAAAGAAAAATCCAAATTATCTCCCTTGCTAGATAAAAACCAAGGTTACCAAATTGCAACTAGGTCCTTTTATCCGATTTCCTTTGTTTTTATCCTTGCTTTACTAGGAGATGTTGCGATTGTTATAGTTTGACCTGTGCTGTATATGTAAGGTCTTCATAATATTTGCAAATCAAATTTCACACACTTTTACCATTGAAATGCATGAAACAGATCAAATTTGTGGTTTGATAAATTTTGAAGGAGATATTTAAACCTGAACATTCCTAAATGGTGCAAAGGATATCAGGGATAAAAACCAAGTAATACCTTATTCAGGACCTAGTAACTAGTGGAGAGCTATCTAGGGAAATAACTTTCTTTTGTCTCCCATTCAATTTAAATTCTATTCATAGTCATCAGGACCCACGTATATATCGATTTGTAAAACAATCTAACTAGATTTAGTTGAGATATTATCTCAAGAACATAGCTGTGCAGTGCAAGAAAATCAAGCATAAAAACCAAGTAATCCCCTTATCAGTACCAATATAGTACTGGAGAGGAATCAAGAGAAATAACTGAAGAATGGCCCTCATTGCCTATTCTCGCATCCGGGTAAGTAGTATGAAAAATACCCACCCTCCGCCATTTTTGCCAAATTTTAGTAAAATGTCCCAGATAACCCATAACATTTTTTTTATTTTTATGATTTTTTTTTATTTCCATATTTCATTTTATAAAAAATCTATTTCCTCACAATTCTAAAGAAAATAAATTTCCCATAATCATCTCTCAAGTCATCCGGTTTATCCACTAACCAACGCATCAACTAATGGGCCCCATGTGTCAACGCAGGATAAGTCCATGCATGAGGGACCATCTAATTACTATAATCATTTTACCTTAAATTCAAAAATTACTTACTCACTTATTTTATAATTCATGTCTACACACGGGGCATTTATCAAACCTACACATCTCATAACATCCTTCGCATACGCAAACGTGTTTACAGCTAAATAATATATTAGGTCTATTATCCTTACAAATGCAGCATTCATCCTCCGTAAAAACCTTTTGAGGATCTTTAGAATCATCTAACACATAACCTAAATTAACCCCATCAACAGTATGAATTAACTTTTCTAATCCATACCAAAACTCGCCGTAATAATCCACATAACCAAAACTTTCGCCTTCCTTATTAAATAAATCCATTTCCTCAAAAACATTACCATAATCAGAATGAATATCATTTCTAAAAGTAATCATGGAACGCAATATGTAATTATTGGGAACCGGCTCTCTATCTTTATCTTCTATAATATCCATTAAAGCTTTCTTATAATCGCCAATGAAATGATTGCTCCTACAATAAGGTATCTGAATAACCGTATACACATTACTGTCTTTTTTACGATTAGGATTTTCATTATATAAACATTGATCTGGCCACACCATAAAAATTGTTGTAGTAAAATTTGATAACGATGTTTTTCTTTTACTATGCAAGTAGTAATTATAAGCTAACGCATTCCTTAATACAGCAAATTGATCATGAAGTTGAGCTTTAGTTAAATTAAAATTCGAAAGTATATGCAAGTCTCTGGGTTTAATATATATTCTGCTTATAAATGATTTATTTTCTAAACAATGTTCTAACACTCGAATAACATCGTAACTAAACCTATCTAAAACCCGTTTTAAATTCTTAAGTGGTGGCATTATATCAACCACATCATGATGAAATTCTAACTCAGTCATCTTGAATTATTTTCCAACACAAAATTTTAAAAAATCAATTTATAATTTATTCTTTATCGGATAAATTATAAACCTTATTCTAGTTCCTCTCTACATAAAGGGCATGTCTCAAAGTTATAAACATCATTACATCCCTCACAAACGCAAATGTGTTTACAACTAAATAACACGTTAGGTTTAGAGTTTTTACATATACAACATTCTTCCTCGATAAAAACTTTTTGTTTTTCTTTCTTTACTTTACTATAGCCTAATGATCCGGTAAGTTCGTTTAATCCCCACCAATAATCATCTCCAAAAAGTAAATAACCTTTACTGCTACCCTCTTTATTAAATAAGGCTACCTCCTCCGCAATATTTTCTTCTTCATCATCCTCATCCTCATCCTCATCGCGCTCGTAATAACATGGATGTATATCGTTTCTAAAAGTTGTCATAGGATATATTATATAATTACTAGGAACAGGTTCTCTACAATCATCTTCTATAATATCGAATATAGCTTTTTTATAATCACCTATGAAATAATTGCTTCTGCAATAAGGTATTTGAATAATGGTGTACATATCTTCACCTTCTTGTCTGTTAGGATCTCCACCAATAATCATTTCTTGACCAAAATCGTAAAAACTTTCATTATATAAACATTGATCGGGCCAAACCATATAAACAGTTGTGGTGAAGTCTGATTCCGTTAATCTTTGCTTACTATGAAGATAGTAATTGTAAGGTAATAATTTTAACAAAGAAACGAATTGATCTCGTCTTTGAGCTTCGAATAAATTATTATTCGCCGTTACGTATAATTTTTTATCGCTAATATATATCCTCTTTAAATGAAGTTTATTTTGCAAAACCCTGTTTAACTCTCTAATAGTCGCGTAACTAAACCTCTCTAAAACTTGTTTTAAGTTCTTAAATGGTGTATAATTAACCTCCATCTCGAATTATTTTCTGACACAAAATTTTAAAAAATCAATAAATTTTATCCATTTCCTATATCACAATACAGCAACATAGGAAATGTTAATTATCTAACATTTGATAAAAGATAAACATGGCTAAATAGCTATAAGAAAAACATGATAATATTATTGTGGAACACACAAACCTTAATGTTAAACCCTCCTCCTTTTTTAATAGGGTTTAATATTTTCTTAATTTATTCCGAAAAATGTTTTTGAATTTTTTCTTTAGAAAAATATATAATTAATATAAGATGGAGCCATTGAAGGAGTTCTTAAAGGAATTAAACCTAGAAAAAGAGGTAAGTTTAATGAACTTTATAGATAATATGAAAGAGAATATATTAAATGAAGATATAGTTAAAGATAAAATTAGAAATTCAATATCAGATAAAGAAACTTTAGCTAGAGTTGCGGTACTTTTAGCTAATTATAGAAATAGTATTTTAGATTCCATTAGTCCAAAAATTAGAGAAAATAAAAATTTAAGATGCGCATTTTGGAATAATATTGTTATGACTAAAAGATTATCTAAAAAAAGGTTGTTAAATAAAATTAAATATAGACTTGGGTTAGAAATAAAAAAAGGACTAACGAGGAATGAAATTATTTATAAATTAATATCAAATTATGCACATTATTTTGATAGTAAAAATGGACGTTTTGATTATTATAAAGAAAGAGGAGCAATAGGACACCAACCACCATATATGATAAATATAACATCCGAAGTAAGTAAAAGACTTGGTTTTTTATAAAATTTGTTTATAAATATAACTTCTCATTGAGAAAGGAGTTATATTTATTTAGTGTAATTATAAGTCTAACTCTATCAAAATAGATATATAAGCGTGTGTTACATTACGAGTGTCTGTTTTCGAAATAAAGTTTACGATGTCACATTGTTTTACCTCCAACGCCCTAGGAAAAACTACACAACTACAAGTTTCGTCCGCTTTTTTAATAATAGAGTAATCAACCTGCTCATTTCTGTTTATCGATATATTAACTTTTATCTCTTCTCCTCGTGCATTAGCATTATCTTTAACGACCGTTAAACTTCCTCTTATAATTCTACCTGGAGCACTCATACAATAACCCCCTAAACCATGCTTTCTACCTGAATTACCATTACCGAATGAAAATTCGTAATTACCAGACCCTAATGGTCCGTTTTCTTCGGCCCACACGGTTATAATAGGTTTAGGACCTATGAGAGAAGGAAGAGATACTTTTCTATCCACATAGGATTTTGTCGCTAAATCTCTCTCTTCTACCGGGGTTGCCGCGTTTTTTATAGAAAAACCTTGAAGGTCTATGTTAGTCACCGCCATGAAACTCCCATCCGGATTTTTTATAATAGCTCCACCGTTATCGACATAATTTTTATTGACAGCAGAGTCACGGGATACAGGATTTGGCAACCCAGTAATCGAGTTACCATTCATATCTATTTCACCATCCATTGAATAGGACCCATCTTGTTTTTTTGTTAAAGCTTTTTCACCTGCGGTAGCCGCCTCAATGGCGGTATCCACGTAAAACTTATTAGAGGCTTGGTCGTGTCTAGTGGGGATTCCGAGATTGTTAATTACTCGTCCTCCCATTGAAACTGCATCATCTGCCTCATACCACCTTCCGTCTTTATAAACAAAGGCTCTATCAACATTATCCACATAATTTTTAGTAGCAGCTTCGTTAGGTTCTGTTGGGTCCTTAACATTTCTTATCGGATTAAAACCCATATTTAAATATCCCGTAACATGGTATCCTCCGTTTTCATCCAACAACCCTGAGTTGGCGTCAACATAAGCCTTAGTTGCAACATCATGAGAATTTATTGGATTACTAACCCTCGTTAATGTATTGCCGTTCATGTTTATAGACCCACTAACAACAGTTGTTCCATCTTTACGTAAAAAATTATTATTCACGTAAGCGAGTGACACACCATCATCGCTTGTTTTACTATCATCTTTCATTCTTCCAAATTTGTCAACAGGCATTTTTTTTTTATATAGTACTAAAAAAGTTTATTTAAAACATTTTGGAACTGGTTACCTCTAGATAACTCTTGTAGAATGTACAAACATAAATGACCGCAAAATACTTGTCCAGCTTGTTGTAATTGGTCAGTATTGTACTGTATTGGGCTTTTTAAATAATCTCGAATTTCAATAGGTGGTTGTATACCATAACTATCAAAATAAATTTTAGTTTTACCATTTTTATACCAAGCGACCCAATGTGTACCAGGTCCACCACTTTTATCAAAGTTTATTATACCACATTCTTTTTTACTCGGTTTTCTCGGTAATGTATCTAGTAAAAAAACTCCTCTAAAATAAGGAATCTTTAATCTTTTAACGGCACCCTCTAATTCGAAATTGTTCAACGGTTTATTCGGTAAAATTACGTTTTCAATCGAAATTTTTTCCATTTTTTTTTTATAGTTTAAATATTTCTAATATCTTTATTGTCAACCCACGAATTAAATTCATCAGGATAACCTTTCCACTTTACGAGAGATTTCTTTTTTCCTTTTTTAATAACCTTTTCTATCCTATACAGCTCTTGACTGGTTTTCTGTAGTTCAGGTTCATAAAAGGTACCTTGTATTTCTTCTCCATTAAAATCTTTAATTTTATATGTTATAGGTGATGTAAGTTTTACTTCAGAAACTGTAAAAACCTCCTCAGTCCATCTTGTTGTATAACCTTTCTCAAAAGTCTTTTTCTTTTTAGTTATCCTTACTTTGTCTCCAACGGAAAACTTAGGATTAGAGTCTCTTATTTCAAGATTATCAGGGTAAAGATTTCTCCAAACTCTCGTTTCATTTTCTTTTTTACTAGCGTCTACCGGAGTCATCTTAATAGATGAATGCTTCGTGTTATTATATTTTTTAACCAAATCCGGTAGAACATTGATGTAAACGTTTGTAGAGTTAGCGGAAAAATACTTCCACATTTTTTCTTTCATTGTTCTAATCCATCTCTCAACCACACTAGATTTTTCCTCATTTTCGGTAGAATATAATTCAACCAAGTCTTTTACATCTTTGTTATAAAACTCTTTACCCTTATCCACCCACATTTTTTCAGGTTTTCTCTCCTTAAAAATACTTTTTAATGCTATAGCAACAGATTTTCCTGTTTTGTCTTTTAATGGCACCAGATATCCATATTTAGAAAAGATATCAATGACAGCGAGAAGGTATTTAACGTCACGATTAAACTTAGAAAATGCTTGCATGTCTACTAAATCCGCAGCCCATATCCTATCTATACCGTTTACTCTAACTCTCCTTTTCTTAAAATTTCTTTTTACAGGTTTATGTAATTCTTCCGCTAAATTTTTTTTTTTACTCCCATTCCAAATTTCATCTTCGTTCCAATGAGTCTACTTACCAAACCTCTTTCCATTTTTTCTCTAATACTAGGATTGTAAATCCCTTCTAACTCCGTTAACATATTCTTATCACACAGTGCGTTTCTTGTAGCAGTATCATTGTGTTGAAGATAGCAAACATCATGATTATAAGCGGCTTTATCAACACGGTTTATTGGTTTACTCCATTCCTTCGGTGTTAAATCAGGATTGAGTCTTTTATTTAGTTTGGTACCTGGTCCCGTAAAATTGTGACCGGGAAGATGCATTTCAACGGGTAAATTATTTATAAATTTGTTTAAGATGCTACCCCCATTTTGTAGTTTTTTTTTTCTCCTTTTATAAATTGTGATTTAGTTATTCCACAAATAACACATTTCCCCTGCATCATATTTCTTCCACTTTTCGAAACAGAATATTTTATATCACTCGTATCAGTATGTTTTTTACATTTAACGCAATACATTTTATTTTATATATAAAAAATAAAATATTTAAATAAAAATGGATATTATAAACTTATCATGGAATGAAGTAGTATCAAAGAGATTTAATCACTCCCTTTTACCAAAAAGTATTAGGGGTTTAATTATAGGTAAATCAGGATGTGGTAAAACTACTTTATTGTTAAACCTTTTACTCAGACCAGATTGGCTTGACTATAACGATTTAAGTGTTTTTGGAAAAAGCCTTTTTCAACCAGAATACCGAATACTAAAAAAGGCTTTTGAAGAAAAACTACCAAAAGAATATATCTTAAGGTTGTTTAACATACGTAATGAGATACAAGAAACAAACATTTCACCAACAGCTTTAGTTGAAGAATGGGTTAAAACGATTAAAAATAAATCGGATATAAATTGCAACTTCTTTGAAAATGCTAGTGATGTACCTGACCCGAGAGAGTTAAACTCAGGAAATAAAAATTTAATGATTTTCGATGATTTACTTTTAGAAAAGCAAAATAAATGTGAGTGTTACTACATTCGAGGAAGGCATAGTAATGTTGACTGCTTTTACCTCTCACAGAATTATTTTAGACTACCTAGACAAACTATTAGAGAAAACGCTAATTTTATTTGTCTTTTTCGACAAGACCTAAAAAACCTTAATCATATTTATAGCGACCACATAGGTGAAGATATGTCTAAGGATGAGTTTAGAAAGTTTTGTCAAAAGGCATGGGAAAGACCACATGGTTTCGCTATCATTGACTTAACCAGTAAAAAACATGATGGAAAGTATAGAAACGGTTTTGATAACTTCTACATACCTAAGTCAGTATAAAAAATATTTAAATATTATAAAATGGAAGAACTTTTAGAACAAATTGTAAAAAATACGAACCATAAAACATCATTTCAAATCATAGTAAGCGACAACAAAACACGTTTTAGAACAAGGTTTAATCCTCCAATTCAACTGGAAAAGGATAAAGTATATGAAATAGCTCTGGTAAACCTTGAAACTTACTACTCTTTTCCAAACATTGATGAAACGAACAACACATTCGTTTATTCTCCAGACAATGGCACCACATGGATTAAAATAAAAATACCTGAAGGAAGTTATGACCTTGCTAGCATTAATGACACCATTCAACAGGAAATGAGAAAAGAGGGTCATTATGATGAAGTTAATGAAGAGTATCCTATTAACATTTCTGCAAACACCAATACTCTAAAGTCTATTATTACCTTAGAAGATGGTTATCAAGTAGATTTTAATCAACCAGGCTCCATTGCCAAAGTATTAGGATTTACTCATGCTAAATATACGCAAGGATTTTACGAGTCAGAGAATGTAGTGAACATTCTTAGCATAAATAGTTTGCTCGTTAACATAGATATTATTTCAGGAAGTTATGTTAATGGTTCAACAAAAAACACTATTTACTCTTTTTTTCCAGATGTTGCACCCGGATATAAGATAATTGAGTCACCAGTTAATTTAGTATACTTACCAATAACGTTAGATGAAATACATAACCTAGAGGTAAATATTACTGACCAAAATTACAATTTACTAAATCTTAGAGGTGAAAATTTAACGATTAGGTTTCATATTAGAGAAGCTAGATGAGATAAATAAAAAAATACTCGTATATAAAATGACGAGTTACACTAATGTTAAAGTAAATATATCTGAAGGACAAAAGCAAAAACTTCAATATGCTGTTAAAGCTGGTTGCCCAGTAAGTATTCGTTTAGGTCATGAAGATTTACATGGTAATGATGTTTTAGCAATTACCAATTCACAAGCGAGGAAAATGGCTAAAGCCTATGAGGATGGTGTGGGTATAACTATTAAAATGACTACAAAACAACTTAAATATAACATGAAAATAGAGGGAGGTTTTCTCGGAATGTTAGCTGGGTTGGCTGCTAGAGCTTTACCGATGCTTGCAAAAACCGTTTTACCAGCTTTAGGTGTTGGTGCTCTTTCTGGATTAGCTCAAACAGGTGTTCAAAAAGCTATGGGGTCAGGTCTTTACCTTAAAAAAGGAGGATGTGTTTGTCAAGTTGAAACTGATGGAAGTGGATTATACTTAAAACCATACAAAGGTAAAGGATTAGCTTCCGTTGGTGATGGGTTGTATTTAAAGCAAGGAGGAAAAATGTATGATGGAAAAGGACTTTTACTCGGGCCTAATAGTCCATTTGCTATTATCCCTATCCTAGGAGCTATATTATAAATATTATTTACAATAAATAAAAATGGATATACATAAATTTGGTATAAAACCTAATATTACTACCCAACATAAAACTATATTTTGGAAACCTCATTTACACGGAGTAAGATATCCTCCCTTAAAGCAAGATTCTCTAAAATGGAAAATATACTCACAACTAACTATCAAGATTCCTCCTCATGATGGTATGAGAGTTCCGCTAGGATTTGGTTATATAACTACACGAGGAGTTGTAGTGATATCTATTAGTAATAAATGGAAATATGGTTTAACCATTTTTAATGGTGCACATCTTGATAATGACGTTAATGATATCTTAGTCTACATTTATAATTTCTCGCAAAAACCAATCGAAATACCTGAGGGAGAGTTATTCTGCTATCTAAAATATTTAGCATAAAAAAATTATTATATTAATAAAATGTCAGATACAAATCAGGAACACCCTAATAAAATATATCCTATATTACCTAAAGAACGAGGTACCGCAAGCGCCCCACCTATTGAAATGGAAGCAATGGATAATGGTCATTCTTATAGGCTTCAAAAAATATCGGAAGTACAAAATTTTCTCAAGAAGGAAATAAATGAAAGGGAAAGATTGAATAAAAAATATGCTAGAATGGCTAAAGTAGTTGATAATGTTGAAGGAGGATTGGTTATTGTTTCATTAGCATTGGGAGGAGCAGGTGTTATTTTGCTTTCAACTGTTGTCGCTACTCCTGTTGCTGTAGGATTGGAATCTGCAGCTGGTGTAATAGGTCTTGCTTCATTGGTGAGTAAAGTATTTGTTAGGAAAACTACTACTAAAGCTGAAAAGCATTTGAAAATACAAACTCTTGCTGCTGCTAAGCTTAATACTATAGACAATCATGTATCAAAAGCTTTAATGGATAATCATATATCTGATGATGAGTTTAAGTTGATAATGGATGAAATGGGTAAATATGAAGAAATGAAAAGTGAAATTAGAAGTAAGTTTAAGAAGAAGATGACGACAGAAGATAAGGAAAGTTTGATTGAGAAAGGGAGGCAAGAAGCGCGTGAGTCCTTTCGGAGGCTCATGGAAAAGAAACATGATGGATAACTTCCGTATTAAGTTTCCTAAATTAAAATTTAGGTGTAAGTGTATGTGTGAAATTGATAACATGTAAAATATATAAGAGCATTATATATGCTCTTATATATTAAAAACTGTTACAAAAACTATGATAAAACTACGTTAAAAAAATATGTTGCTAATTAAAAATGTCATTTCTAAAAATAACTGACCCTGCAAAAAGAGACTTAATTGTAAAAGAGTATCTCGAAACGAGAAAGAAGATTCGGGATAATCTACTAGCAGAGAGAACAGGTGAACAACAACTTCAAACCGATTTATCAAAGTTTTTTAAACCTATAACGGAAACGCAAAAAGCTACAACAAAGGAGATTACAGAGGGGCTTAAACCTATTAAAGAAGGTATCGAACAGTTACCACAAGCTATTAATCTACCAGCTTATCCATCAATAGAAGCTTATCCCTCTGGAAAAAAACCAAATATTGAGGAATATAAAGGTACATTTGAAATTGGGCCACTTGCAGAGGAGTATCTAACAAAAGCTCTTACTGAAGGTGATGTTGATAAAACATGGGGATTATATGATAAAGATGAAAAATTTTATATTGGTCGCAAAATGGTCGCAATTGAGCATGATGATATTATTCTTGGTACAAGGACATATATAGGAACACCTGGTTTATGGGAGTTAATTGTCGCTAAAGAACCAAATGAAAATATTTATACAGATGAGGATTTAATAAATTATTCAGATTTAATGAGACGAACCGGCACTCTTCATAGAGGTAACGACCCGGATAATCCACGTCCTAAAAGTTCTAGAAGTAAAAAATGGATTGAAATTCTTAGTCCTATTTGGTATAATAGGAAAAAGTATGAAGGAAAAGGAATTGTTATCCCATCTGACCCTAACGCATTAATAGCAAGACTAGACCTGTTGATGGCAAGTAAAGAAGCAGGTAATACAGGTGTAAGAAATGAGGTAGTAAGCATTTGTGATGAATTAAAAAGACAAGGTGTTTTAAATTCACACGCTTATAAAAATTTAATGTCTATACTATAAAAAGATGATAATCACTAAGAAACACGGATTTAAAAAAAGGTATTCATACGGTGGTTCCGGAATCTTTGATAGTATTGCTAACTTTTTAGCGAGGCTTTTTACTAGTAGTGCAGCTAAACAAATTGCGTCTTCTGCCCTTGACGTAGGAAAGAGTGTAGCTAAGGAAGGAGCAAAGAAAGCTTTAGAGGTTGGAAAAAGTGCAGCTGTAGAAGCAGGAAAAAAATTAGTTACGAAAGCTTTAACACCAAAATCGAAGCAAATTTTACAAAAATATAATACAACACCAAAACCTAATGATACTCCTAAAACGCAAAACATTAGCACATTAATAGATGGAAGTGCCATTGCTATTCAAGACTTAGTTAAAAGATTAAACAGTGGAGCGGGTATTAAAACAGTATGAAGAAAAAAAAATATAAATAAGTTAAGAAAATTATATTCATTATATAAAAAAGAATGCCTATATTAAATTTTAATCGTGTAGATTATGAAAAATACAATAGTGCTACTATTGAAATAGAAGGCGCTTTTTTAAACATAGAAGATTGTGATATCCTCGAAATTAATAAAACGAAATATGGTTATAAAAAAGCTGTTGTGAAGTTATCTCCCGAAAAAGTAATCAAGATGAAAGAGATTGAGGAAAAGGTGAATAAATATTTAAAAAATTGGGGTATACCTGAAATAACACTTGTATACGGGAATAGAGTTTATCCTAAAACTATTCTGGATACTGCAAAAAACATTAAACTTCGAGGTGTGTATGTTAATGATAATAATAAGTCTTTTCCCCAGCTTTGGTTTGGAATTTAAGTAACACAATTATAATTTTTATCTCATTTAAAAATTATAATCACTATTATAAAATGGACATTTTAAGAATCACCGAACCAATCTTAAAAGATGATAGTATTGTTGAGTATGAACACTATGAGTATGAACCAATCACAGGTACCAATCTCAACAACGCCGGAGGAGAAATTAGGATTAACATTGAGACTCAAGATATTTTTACTCATCCTAGTGAGAGTTATTTACTTATTGAAGGACAATTATTAAGAAGTGATGATGGAGCAGAATACGCTGCTAACGCCAATGTTTCTTTAACAAACAACGGTCTTATGTATCTTTTTAAAAATATTAAGTATCAACTTTCGGGTATGGAGATTGAATCTGTATTGAATCCTGGCCAGGCTACTACAATGCTTGGGTTGTTAAAATATCCGGATGATTTCTCTAAATCACAAGGGTTAAATCAATGTTTGTATAAGGACACCAACACCGCTGCTGCTTCTAATCCTGGTGATGTTGGTACCTATAACTTGGGTTTTGTTGTACGAAGAAATTATATTGTTAGTAGTCCTGACCCAAGAGGTACCTTTAGCTTCAGAGTTCCATTAAAACATATATTTGGTTTTTGTGATGATTATGATAAGATATTGTATGGAATGAAGCAAACTCTCACATTAACGAGAAATAATGATAATGACGCAATCTTTAGAGCTGCTGCTGCTCCTGCTGATGGTAGAATTAATTTAACTAAAATATCTTGGTTTATACCACACGTGTTACCCGCAGATGAAGAGAAAATGAAACTTTATAAAATTATCGAGAAAAAAGAAAAAATACCGGTTGGATATAGAATGAGGCAGTGCGACTCTATTGCGGTTCCCGAGTCAACATCATTTACCTGGAGACTTGCTGTCAAATCATCACCTGAAGTGCCACGTTTTATCATTGTTGGTTTTCAAACTGGTAAAAGCGGTGAACAACAACAAAATCCAGCCATATTTGACCATAGAAACGTTAAAAACATTTATGTTACGTTAAATTCTACTAGATATCCCGCTGTTGATTATAATCTCAGTTTTACCGCAAACCAATTTAGTAGAGTGTATGGGGACGCTTCTTTATTTAGGTCTAAGTTTTATAACATGAATGAAATGGTGTCAAATCCTAACATTACTCCCTCAGATTATAAAACCCTTTATCCTTTGTTTTTGTTTGATGTTTCCAAACAGAGTGAGAGATTGAAATACTCTGTCACTGATATCCAAATCAAAACATATTTTACTGAAAATGTGCTTGCGAATACAGAGGCATATGCTGTTATTATTAGTGATAGGTTAATTAACTTCCAGTCTGATGGAAATAAAATGAGTGTAGTGTATTAAGATTTTTTCTTTTCTATATAAAAATGATAAAGACTGCAGATTTAAAAGAAATTCTTAAAGAAAATAATATAAATTTCTACTCATACTGGAATAAAAAGCGTTTAGTTGAATTGGTGAAAGACCATGGATTGTTCCCGAGTGAATCACCTAAACCAGAAAAAAGCAAAGACCCTAAGTTTGATAGATTACATACTATTATGAAAAATCCTAAGAAAGTTAGTTTAGAGGATGTTGAAACTGGAGAAATAAAAACCTTTCCATCAATTTATAAGGCAGGTCAATTTATAGACCGCTGTCCACAAACGATTGAGAATTGGAATGGAAGGGTTTGGAAAGATAAATATAGGATTAACATTCAGTAATTTTATTATATTTATACGCAGATATAATAAAATTTTTGATAAATAGGTTAAGGAAATTATATTTACTTTATAAAATGAGTTGGTTTAATAGAATTTCAAATATAACAAGAAGGGCCGCGTCAAATGTTGGGAGGGCCGTAACGAATGTTATACCTCAATCAATCCAACGTAGAATCAATAATTTTACTAATTGGTTAACTGGTAATGTAGCTGAAGAACAACTACCACAAGTTTTTGATGAAATTGTTCAGAATGTTAGAGAGAATTATCCACCAAGACAACCGTTTGAGATTAGAGCTTCTCAATCCGCATTTAGAGAGTATGTTAGTCAATATGTTATAGAGGGTAGAGAAAATTATAACCCGCAAAGATTTTTCGCAGAAACGTGGACGCCTCTTATAAATACTCTTCGAAATAATTTACAAACAAAGGTAAAACTTGTACTTAGGTGTAAATTAAGGCTAATGACAGATATTGACATGGGCCCCGTGGAACGTGCTTTTCATAGTAGTCAACATTTAAATTTAAACAGGGGAGAAATAGAGGATTTATTGAATACAATGATAGATGAAGTTTTAGAAAATTTAGCTAAGTTCCAAAGAGAAGGTAGTGGTTGGACTTTTGAAAGTATAGTGCGGTTAGAACTACATACAGCTACTTATGTTCCTTTAAGAGCTAATGGTTGGCTACCTTTACCAAAGTGGATTGCTAACAAAAAAGCAGTTATCAATATGAAAAATAAAGATGACAAATGCTTTTTATGGTGTGTTTCAAGAGCGTTAAACCCTGTAGACAATCATCCAGAAAGAGTTGATAAAGCTTTGAAAGAAAAGGAAAGTAGTTTAAACATGGAGGGAATCGGCTACCCTGTTTCGCTTAAGGGTATCGATAAGTTTGAAAAACAAAATTCAGAAATTAGTGTAAACGTATATGGGTATCAGGAATATATTTATCCTCTTAGGATTACAAAATGTGAAAAAAGTAAACATGTTGACCTTCTTTTTATTAAAAATGAGGAAAACACACACTACGCTCTCATAAAAAAATTTAATAGTTTAATGAGAAAACAAGTAAGTGACAATGGTGGTATAGAATATTGTAAACGATGTCTAAGTCATTTTGGTAGTAAAGAACTTTTGGAAAAACATAAACAATATTGTAATGAACATGAACCTATTACTTTAGAAATGCCAAAACCAGGTACCATGTTAGCTTTTGAAAACCATTCTAGAAAACTTGAGGTTCCCTTTGTTGTATACGCTGATTTTGAAAGTGTTTTGGAACCAATACACACATGCCAGCCAAACCCAGAAAAAAGTTATACTATACAACATCAAAAGCATGTACCTTGTAGTTTTTACTATATTATAAAATGTTTTGACGATGCTGTGTGTGCTCCTATAAAAAGAAGTTATGTTGGAGAAAATGCTGAGGAAGTTTTTATAAAATGTTTAGAAGATGATATACGAGAAATTCATCAACGGTATCACCAAAACCTAAAACCTATTGAAATTACGAAAGAGGAAGAAATAAAACATAAACAACAAACACACTGTTGGATTTGTGGTGGAAAGTTTAATCATGCTAATTATAGAGTAAGAGACCATTGTCATTTTACGGGTAAATATAGAGGTGCCGCACACAATGAATGCAATCTAAAGGCTAAAAATCCTAACTTCACACCTGTATACCTTCATAATCTTAGTGGATATGACGCTCATCTTTTTATTAAATGTCTTGGCAAATCTGAAGGGAAGATTGATTGTATTCCAAATAATGAAGAGAAATATATTAGTTTTAGTAAAGATATTTGGGTTGGAAAAAATATAAAACATAAAATTAGATTTCTTGATAGCTTTAAGTTTATGAGTTCTAGTTTAGACAAGCTTTCGAGTAACTTAGAAGAAAGTCAATTAAAAATTTTATCGAGATATTTCACTAAGAATCTCCTACCATTGGTTAGGAGAAAAGGAGTTTTTCCTTATGAGTATCTAGATTCATTTGATAAACTTAAAGAGGAAAAATTACCACCTAAAGAAGCATTTTACTCTAGTTTAAACAAAGAAGGAATTACAGATGAAGATTACGCTCATGCGCAAAAGGTTTGGAAAGCTTTTAACATGAAAACGTTGAAGGATTACTTAGAACTTTACAATAAAATAGTTGTATTGCTTTTAGCGGATGTTTTTGAGAACTTTAGAGATGTTTGTCGTGAAAACTATAATTTAGACCCTAGTTGGTATTATACAGCTCCTGGTTTAGCTTGGGATGCAGCATTAAAAATAACGAAAGTAAACCTAGAGCTTTTATCTAATCCTGATATGCTTTTAATGGTTGAAAAGGGTATCAGAGGAGGTGTTAGTATGTGTAGTAAAAGATATGCAAAAGCAAATAATAAGTATATGGGTGAATTATATGACTCTAGTATACCATCAAAATATTTATTATATATAGATGCAAACAGTCTTTATCCTTGGGCAATGAGTCGTCCTCTTCCTACACATGGTTTTAAATGGATGACAAATAAAGAATTAGAAATTTGGCGAAAAATCCCATGTATATTAGAAGTAGATTTAGAATATTCTAAAGAATTACACGATTTACATAATGATTTCCCTTTAGCACCTGAACGTTTAAAAATAGAAAAAGTAGAAAAACTTATTCCAAACTTAAATAATAAAGAAAATTACATTATTCATCATGAAACTTTAAAAACATGCGTTGATTTAGGTTTAAAAATTACTAAAATACATCGAGGAATTAAGTTTGAGGAAAGCCCATGGCTTAAATCATATATTGATACAAACATTGAACTAAGAAAAGCGGCTAAAAATAATTTCGAGAAAGATTTCTTTAAGTTGATGAATAATTCAGTCTTTGGTAAAACTATGGAAAACCTGAGAAACAGAGTAACGATAGAACTGGTTTCTAGTGAAGAGCGTTATAAAAAATTAGTAGCAAAACCAAACTATAACCACACAACAATATTTGATGAAAACCTAACAGCGGTACACATGAAAAACACTGTTTTAAAATATGATAAACCTATTTACTCAGGATTAAGCATCTTAGACATCAGTAAAACACATATGCAAAAAACTTATTATAATTACTTTAAAGCTAAGTATGGCAAAAAGGTTAGAATGTGTTATACTGATACAGATAGTTTTATTCTTGAGATAGAAACTAAAAATTTGTATAAGGATATGGAGAAAGATGTGTTTGAAATGTTTGATACAAGCAATTATCCTAAAGACCATTTCTTAAAAAATGATTGTAATGCGAGAGTAGTTGGAAAGTTTAAAGATGAGTTAGGTGGTAAGATTATGACTGAGTTTGTTGGTCTAGGAGCAAAAATGTATGCTTATAAAACTTTAGATGGTGAGGAAGATAAAAGATGTAAAGGTGTTAAAAAAACGGTTATCAAGAAAGAAATAAACTTTAATAATTACAAAGAGTGTTTGCTTACAGAAAAGGACCAGTATAGAAAGATGACTGTTTTAAGAAGTAGGGACCATAATATGTATACTGAAGAGTTAAACAAAAAAGCGTTAGGGTCAAGTGATGATAAAAGGTTTGTTTTGGAAAACAAGATTGATACTTTAGCTTGGGGACATCATAAAATATAATTTAATTTTACAGATTAAATTATATTTATAAAAAAAATTTCTCAGTCTTTTTTAATATGTTTAAACTAAACCCAGCTTACAGGTAGTCTTCTCATCTTTCCTAATACATTTGAAGATAATCTATTAAAATTCTCATCATTAAATTCTTTAAAGATGTGCTTTACACAAAGATATATTATACGATTTCTATTTAATTTTTTATCTAATTTAATACCTATTCTTACAGCATACCTTTCACGTAAATCTTTTTTATTTACGTTTTTAAATTCATTTAAATTTTTCCAAAAATTACTGGTATAACTTTTATTATAGACAAGCATAGGGTCTATGGAATTTAAAATATCTTTTACACAAATAGCTAAGAGTGTCGCAAATTTAGCTAATAGTTCTTTATCTGAAACTAAATTTCTAAATTTATTTATAACAATATCCTTATTAAGTAAACTTTCCTCCATTCCATCTACTGCTCTCATAAGTTTAACATCCTTATCTAAGTTTAACTCCTTTAAGAACTCCTTTAATGACTCCATCTTGAATTAATTATATATTTTTCTCTGTAAAAAATTCAAAAAAATTTTCACTTCTTTATTTTTGAATTTAAGGTAAAATGGATATAGTAATTAGATGGTCCCCCATGCATGGACTTATCCTGCGTTGACACATGGGGCCCATTAGTTGATGCGTTGGTTAGTGGATAAACCGGATGACTTGAGAGATGATTATGGGAAATTTATTTTCTTTAGAATTGTGAGGAAATAGATTTTTTATAAAATGAAATATGGAAATAAAAAAAAATCATAAAAATAAAAAAAATGTTATGGGTTATCTGGGACATTTTACTAAAATTTGGCAAAAATGGCGGAGGGTGGGTATTTTTCATACTACTCGGGTATAAGATTAGAGAGTATAACAGGTGCTTGAGACTAATTTAGCCACTCTCTGGTGAAAGGGGACATCATGCATCTCCGTGATGCATTATGTCAAGCAAGTCATCACATAATTATGAACTCACGAAAATCCATTTTGTCTAACAACCGACTGAATCTTGAGATAGAGTGGTTCTTTTACATACAGAAAATTTACTTATAGCAAAAAGTTTCGACCCAGGTCAGCCTGCGCGGACTGCGCAGGCTGACCTGGGTCGATACTTTTTGCAGATGCATTAAACTCCTTTTGACAGAGTATGAACCTAACTTTCAGAGATGAATGTTGTCTGTCACATCCTCTTTCGATTTTTATCCTCTGTACAAGCGAAAACAATACCGAATTTTCTTCATGTCGGATCCTGGAAAAAAGCACCGATTTGTCAAAAATATGACCGTAAGACATAATCTTTTCCTTCTAAATCTCTATTATCATTGCATCGGAACCTGATTGTATCAATATTTGATACTTTTTGAGGTCCAAAATATATTAAGATCAGACTGTTTAGAACATAATGTACCGTCTTAGATCTATGACGTCTGATACTTTATGAGTTATTCTGACCAAAACATCTTTATAACAGAAATATCCGATTTTAAACTCTTGGCCTGCTAAATAAATTAAAAATAAAACTTTCAAACCGATAGTAAAAAAAACCCGAATAATGTTATTTCAAACATATTTTTGGAGAAAAATATCTCCTTCTCGGACAGTGTAGATCCAAGATCAGACTGCACGTTCTGTGCAGTCTGATCTTGATCTACACTGTCCTCAAAAGGTCAGCGAGTCGCGCTTAGCAGCCCTATGGTTAAATGCCTGTCTCAATCATTAAGCAGGCATACAAGCGTAAGGGAGAGGGTCCTCTCTCAGCGTTATTTGACTAGTATTGATGGCAGAAAGATGCATCTCGTGCATTTTTATGTCTGAATAATTTGGGCACAGAAATTTTTATCGTCAACTTTCTATGAGGTCTGTCATTCGACCATCAGAATTGACAATTGCAGCCACAAGAGCAGATCTTTAAGCTCTTAACTGTTTACAAAACAACATAAGTTTACAACCATGAGGTAGAAGACAGAAGTCTTTATGACCCTGACGCAGAGCTCTTGTGATAACATTGTGGGAAATGGAGAAAATGCTGGAAACGAGTATTTTCTCTTTTTCCCCACAAAGTTTTATACCCTATCAAAGAAAAATCTTGGCAAATGAACCATGTGTAATTTGTTTCAGATTGAACAATAGCAAAAAGTTTGGAGCCAAGTACAGCCTGCGCCAGTGACTGCGCAGGCTGACCTAGGTCGATACTTTTTGCAGATACAATAAGTCCCCTTTTCACAAAGCATGGTTCAAATACATGTGTCTTTTTTATCTGATACAATACACAAAGATAAACAGACAATAAACAAAGACAAACATTAAAAGAAAGCCCGCAAAATTCGTTCATGGGCGGAAATGGTCAGTAGACAATGACCTATCTTCATTCATCAGATTGATACCCTCAAACATCTTAATGAATATTAATGAATGCTTAAGTGACAGACAAGATGAATCACAAGAGGAAAACACTGGAATCAACGGCTACAAAACAAAGTCCAAAATGCGATAGTACAAGGCAGTGAAGACTCTTGATCTTTGATTCTAGTTATACCAATGGCTAAGAGAATAGTTTTGATCAAGTCGAGCACAGGTAGCGCAGTCGGTACTAGTTTTAATTTTAAACCTACGAATTTTTACATCGATTGAGAAATAAGTTCTTGCAACTTATACTAATCTCTTTCGATTCTGCTTCCTGGGAACTACACCAGTATTCGCGCCGAGTGTGCGGGCCAATGAAGGCAAGTCGGTCCTAATGTACAGGACTTGACAACGGGGGATAGCTGGTTCGAATCCCAGCTAGACAAATTTCTTTCAGAGGATTGATGATAGTCACTGCAACAGGATTCATTTTTCTCTCACCGCTAATCATTGTTTCGACGATTGTTACTAGTATGTGGGGAAGCAGCCAGCAGCTTAGGAAGAATACTGTGCAAAGTAATGGTAAAAAAAAAAAAAACTCCAGGAAAGGTGCACTGGCCGCCGCGATATAACTGAAATAATGTTGAAAACGGCGTTTAACACCATACAATCAGTAAAATTATTACATCAAGAATGTACAATCGGATCTTAATTCTTTACTAACTTGGGTCCTTCCAAATTGAATGCAGTAGCAGATAACTATTTAAATGTGCCTGGAATTCTAAGGTTTGATTGTGAAAGAGAAGAAAATATTGTGGGAAATGGAGAAGATGCTCGTTACTGGCATTTTCTCCTTTTCCAACAATGATTTCAAACATTTATTCCACAGGGTCATTAAAACTCGGGATCATGTGGCAAAGGGTAAATCTAGCCTATTCAACTGTTTGTGAGATATTCTGACTAATCATAAGTTATCAAGATTTGGGTCTTACCACTGACCATATTTATTTGATATTATGGTTTATTTCATGCTTTCCGGTAGGTTATCGAGAAATATCGGTGAAATATTTTTCGATATTTCATGGTTACGACCAGTGAAAATACCGATTTTTATATTCTAACTCTTCAGTTGAAGGCGGAAATAGTTGTTCCCGCGCACTAGTTACCTAGGTAAATATGACGTAATTTACCTTACTTTTCTCGCGCTTGACGTAATATTATAATGCGTTGCTATGTGGAGGGGCACGCCACGGGGAATAACCGAAAAGAACTGTACTGGATTTTGATTAAGTTCCCCCCAGAAACAGTTAAAAGCATGAAATAAATAGAATATTTGTTTTTTTCGGAGAAAAATCGAAATTCATTTTATCTCGTGAACATCATCGGTAACATTTTCACTCGTGGCTGCGCCACTCGTGAAAATATCACCGATGATGTTCACTCGATGAAATAAATTTTGATCTTTCACCGTAAAAAACAAATATCCTCTATATATATACAACAGATAATAAAGGCATTGTCAATTCGCAGGTATTGTTATAGAACAACAAAATAGCTCATAAAGTTTGTCAGTTCTAGTTATAGATTTAAACACAAATCCGTCATTTACTTTTTTATCACATAACCTCTCTTGTTTTCAGTGAATTGTACCCATGACGAATTTTCTTATCTTATTCATGTTTGATATCATATTTGTGTGACGTCATTTTCGACGTCATTTTCTATGTATTTCATATACGTGAATGGGTTTTATTACATTCTGTTACTAATAATAGTAACATTTTCTTCCGAAAATGGTGTAATATCAGTGTCACGCGAGGGCAGATATGACGGGGCAACGGGCTGATATCTGATATCCTGCCCGTTGACAAGATATTTGTTCTAAATCTATAGCAACAGAACACTCGCTCGCTCGTAAACTTACGTTCTTAAAACATCCATTTTGAAAAAAAAAAATGGCTGAATCAGTCCGTCAGTCGCTAGCGGACATTTCTTCAGAATTACTGACAATAATTGAATCGCAATTCCAGCAAAGACACGATGAATAAAGAATAGATTGTTGTTGTCTTAGATTGGGAAAGTTTATCGGGCAAGGCGTGGTGTCTATAGGCTAGTATTTCTACGAATTTTATCCGTTGAGCCGGGGAAACCGAGACTGATTAAGTTTCACAATCCAAAGCACCAACCATCTATCCTATTTATTCCAGTTTGTAATTTATAACACGTTACATACTAAATTGAATATTTGGCCTAATAAATAAGTATGAAAAACTGTTTATTTGAAACGTCCTTATACTGTATATGCAGCTTCGATAGTGATGATGAATGATGCATGATTACGTCATGAACGTGACGTTTACCCGCGGAAAAAAAGTTGTGTCGAATAAAGACAAGAATTTCTCTGTTTTAAGTGTTTAAACATGTAAGAAAACGAAGCAATCGAGCAAATGATCGATGAATGTAATAAACAGGTTATTACACGGCTGATGAGGGCCGCAGAGTGATATCGGCCCTCCACCTCGAAATCTGCCCTCGGGCTAAAGCCCTCGGGGCAGATATTAAGGTGGCGGGCCGATATCACTCTCCGGCCCTCATCAGCCGTGTAATAACCTCTAATTATGGATATGACCGCGGGTGCACCTAGATGGTATTTCATATTCTGATCTATAATTTGTGAAATATCGTTATGTGACAAAAAGAATCTAAATTCGTTGGCGTTTGAGATAAAATTTTATTAAACTCTCAATGAAAAATGTTAATGAGCTCGCCAAAGGCTCGCTTAAAAATAAATTCTTAGATTCGTTTAATAAAATTTTATCTCAAACACCAGCTTATGTCAGATCCTATATATATCTATGATAGTCTAAATATTATCATAAAAGACAGCTAGAAAGCGTAAACAGTTTTAAGAATATTGTTCATGAAAAAACGGCCGACAAGAACAAGTGACGGTACCAAAAGGAAGCCTTAGTGAGCTGAATTTTAAAACTGTTTACATCTGTCTCCGACTGAACTAACGGCCCTTCACCCTTGACCACATAATCCCGAGTTTTGACGATCCCGAGGAGAAAAACCTTTTGAAAACTTTGTGGAAAAAGGAGAAAATGCTGGTAACCAGCATTTTCTCCTTTTCCCATAATGTTTTCCACCCAATTAAAGATAAATTCCATCTTTTGAGCGACATTTGAAATGTCGTATGCAGATGCTTTCAATTTGGACAAGTCTAAAATTTTGTACTTTGGAAAAGAGTTAAGTTGGAGTTACGATTCGAACGAGATCTTATAAGGAAGGGCTTCTTTGACCCTAAACATATAATAAAGTGGACTGATACAACAATTACATCTATTGGAGACCTTTAATACCTTTTGTTTTCTCTCAGAAATTAACAATTGAGCCGCGCTTTGGCAAAAGGGGACTTAATGCATTTCCGTGATGTATTATACCCACCATGGCATCACATAAATGTGGATCCATAAAATCTTTTTTGACTAACAATCGACTAGGGCATGAGGTACACACTGGTCCTTTAACATACAGAAAATTTGACCAATAGCGAAAAGTATCGACCCAGGTCAGCCTGCGCGGAGTGCGCAGGCTGACCTGGGTCGATACTTTTCGCAGATGCTTTAAGGCTCCCTTTTCACAGAGCATGACTCAATGGCCATTTTTTTTTTTCGTAATTTTGTTGTTGTTGAAAGAGATTTTTATGAAGTTGCGAAGAATGTATTTCAAGTGTAGCAGTTTTTTGCTTGGTATTTCCTACCGGCTTTTTTTTAGACGTTTAATTAAGCCACAGAGGTTAGTGGCCTTTTCCTTGTTTTTTGTATTGTTTCTTTCGCGGTATTACATGTTTGTACAACTCTCTTTGTAAGCCACTGACTGTTTCGAAAGTTAAAACAAAGTCAATACAGTATTCAGTGGTGAGATTGAAATCATTTTTGTTATGATGACTGACGTCAAACTTGGGAAATAACTTTTGATCAAGTCAAATTTCTAACTTGCAACTAGCTTGTTTGAAGCCTCTTGCATTACTATATGAACCACTAAATCTAAGTGAAAACTCGTGTTGAATTAGTTACAACTTCAAACATATTTTTGCTAACGTCAGCAAACGATTCATAGTACAATAACAATGGTCAATCTGTACATAGAATGGTTACATATATGGATACTTTTTGTAACACTGTGACGAAAGGAGAAATTGCTCGACACGACCAAATACAAATGAACCATGCTCTGTGAAAATGGGGCTCAATGCATCTGAAAAAAGCGTCGACCCAGAACAGCCCGTGCAGTCCGCGCAGGCTGACCTGACCCGATACTTTTTGCTATTGGTAAATTTTCTGTATGTCAGAGGACCAGTGTACCTCATGATTCAGATACATTAAACCCCCTTTTCACTGCTCATAGCTCAAATAGATCTAAATTTCTTCTTTTGATGGGTCCTGCGTGGTTCATCGGTAAAGAGTAGGACTAGTAACCAGGAGGCCCCGGGTTCGAGCCTCACTGAATCCACTGGGTTTTTAAGAGGAGTGTCCTTGGGCAAGCTACTTCAGAGCTCTAGCTTAGTACTGGTGAAGTCCGGGAAATATATGAATATGTGAGCTATCGCCGTGATATGATTAGAATAATGTCGAAAGCGGTGTAAAACATCATTCAATCGATCAGTTCTTCTTTTGATGCAATGTTTTCAAGTGCTGTCTGCTCCAAGACACAAAAAAGTTGTCTCCAGGAGGGTAATCCGTTAATCCGGAACTGCCGAAAATACTAACTTACAAAATCGATCTATTGTTCATCTGTCTGGGATAAATTGAGAAGATTTCTCACTTTGGGTGTCTCTAATAAAACACGTGTCACAATAAATTACAATCTATCTGTCGTGGTCTGAACCCTTCGGCTGCTAAGCGCGATCTAAGAACCTTTTGCGGACAGTGTAGATCAAGATCAGACTGCACAGAACGTGCAGTCTGATCTTGGATCTACACTGTCCGATAATGAGATATTTTTCCCTGAAAAAATTAACTTCGAAATAGCAATATTTGAGTTTTTATTATCGACTTGAAATTTTCATTTCACTCATTCAGAAGAATAATTGTTAAAAAGAATCTACTAACCTTGCTGACCTTGCGAATATTTCGTCTGCTAACAGCGTCGTCTGCTTCGGTATTTTTGCATTTTCCCGGCCATATAAAGGCATAAAGGCATGCTCTGACAAAGAAGGGGTTAAATTTTTGTCGGTGATGTATTATACCGAGCAAGTCATCTCATAGTCATGGATCCATGAAATACATTAGCTAGAAAATCGACTGAATCATGAGGTAGAATGGTCGTTTGACATACAGAAAATATAAAGATAGCGAAAAGTTTCGACCCATGTCAGCCTGCGTGGACAATTGTTACTATTGAGAACATTACATATGAAAATCAGAATTCACAAAACGCACAGCTTGATCTTGGATCGACACTTACCGATGCGTATGGGCCATACTCTTGGAAAAAGGGGGATTGATATATCTCCGTGATGCATTATACCAATAAATATAATCATTGGATCCATAAAATTCCCGTTGTCCAACAACCAACTAAATCGTGAGGTAGAGTGGTCCTTTGACATGCAGATAAGATTGAAGATGAAAAAAAATTTCAACCCATGTCAGCCTACTCGGATTGTGCAGGCTGACAGGGGTCGATACTTTTTGCAGATGCATTGAGGCCCCTTTTCACAGAGCAAGGCTCATATGTATTTCGAAAAAAAAATCTTTATTTTTCTCTAATTATAAATTTATGTATTTTTTCTTCAAATGTTTAACTACATTTTCCCCATTATTATTCCATCTTTTTCACTCACATGACCATAGTCACGTAAATGGACCTTGTGCGTTCAAGTTGCAAATAAAGCATTCTGTTCGTTCGTTTTTTGAGTATTTTCTTCGTCCTTGGGTCTGCGATTATTCTCCCCAGTAATGGAATAATTAAACATGTCGAAATGTTCAAAGTTACTCGTACATATAAGTTGTTCAAGTTTCTTAAATCTGGCTGATAAAAGGCGTCCAAGGTGGAATAAAGCTGAGCAAATGTTAACTTTCTGTAGGCTGGAACATTTGTTACTTTTGACAACAGTTCAGATGAACATCAAAATTCACAGAACGCACATAATTATTGACCTTAAATGGACACTAGGCAATGTATAGCCATACTTACAGAGATAATCTATCCACAACAGTACTTGCTTTCAAAATTGGGAATTTAAGCTTTAAAAAAACGTCGATCCCCAACCATTCTAAATTACGTTCTTTGTATTTTTCTAGATTTAGAAATAACGTAATTTCTGTTTAGCTAGACCATCTAGTTTAGCAAAATTAGAAACTGTGTTACTATGAAATTAATACATTCTTGAATACGTTTTAAGAATTAAATCCACGTTTCAGACTACCGTGGAATAAACGCGATTGGCCGCATGATAAGAAGACGCAGAGGAACAGGATAGGCAAATTTGTCAGACCGTGGATTGCTGTGTTTGCTGTGCCAGATTTTAAAACAGTCAAAAAAAAAGGCCACGGCAGTCCCGGTGTAGATGAAGAAACCTAAATTAAGATGCAAAATTTTAAGTGTGGGCAATTACGCTTGCGTGTCAAGAGAAGTGCAGATGCTTGGTTGGCTTTCGATGTATTGATTCAACAGCATAAAGTACAGTCTCAATCGTGAGAAAAAAATATGCGGGAAGAAATAATTGGTCTTCGCCTTTTAATCCATGGATACAAATTACATTGACATGATGTCTGAAAGAAAACAGGCGGCTCGTAATTATTACACGCTTTATAAGAAATACTCCTTTTCTGTTAATCCTTAGGCTGCTAAATAAGAGAAATGAAACGTTTAAGTCGATGGTTGAAACCCAAGTTTTGCTTTTTCGAAGGTATTTTTTGGGGGAGATGTCCTTATCGGACAGGGCACATCAAAGATCATACTGCACGTTCTGTGCAGATTGATCTTGTTTACAATGTCCGCAAAAGGTCAGTAAGTCACGCTTAGCAGCCTAAGGATTAAGATTTTCTTCTTGATCGATGTTTATAGTTGATACTGATATCTTACTGCTCTTTGATAGCCTGGATTACCTGCCCCTAACACTTTGTTAACGGTCAGGCAAAGCGCCATTCGGCATACCTTGGGTGATCCGGTGATCAAGTCCCTCGGCTGTATCACGTAGATTGATATGCACCTACACGGTACATTTCTTAGCCGGAATTACGCCATTTCACCGTTCATAATATTGTAAGGCTCCTCTTAAAAAAGAAAACTTGAGTCACAATTTTCCATCTTAATCTTTCTAAATATATTTCTGTTGACAAATAATTTGCGCATTCATTTTTTAACGTGGTTTATAAATTCCGATTGAATTTTTCATCAACAGATAGACAGATATGAATAACTTCATCGTGGTTGTTTACGTCGTTGCTAATCGATTTACAAGGGCGCCGCCATGTTTAAGATCACGTGATTGGCAGTTTAAAATGGAAACTACCTTTATACGGACGAGGTTAAATGTAGGTACGGAATCGGCCTAGTTGTGACGAGTGGCAAAGCGCAATAACGGGGGCCACGATGTCAGCCATGAGTGTAGCCCTACATGCTTTTATGTTTTTTTCCAATTTCATGTGATCCAGTTTGATTAGTGAATAAAATGAGAACAATACGAGGGCTGTTCGATATGTAATGTGTATTGTACGATATCTCAAAAGCATTCGACTCGAATAGTGAAATGAACATTACATCCCTTCAAAATATTCTCCGCGGTTTGAAATACATAATTTCAATCTCTGAATCCATTTCTGAAATGCGTCACGGTACGCTGATTTAGGTAGACCTCTGAGGCACTGACTGATGGCTGAGCCAAGGGCTTGTCGGGACTTGTAACGACGACCAGATAAGAACTTTTTAAGTTTTGGAAAAAGGAAAAAGTCGCATGGGGCTAGATCTGGAGAGTATGGTGGGTGTGGCAAGACGGTAACCTTCTCCGACTTCAAAAATTGCTTCACAATCTCAGATGTATGTGATGGAGCATTATCATGAAGTAGACGAACATGCCTATATCCTGACACAGGGCGTCGTTTAAGATAATATTTCTTGACCTTTTTTAGTATAACCTCTCGGTAATACCGACCTGTAACAATTTTGCCCTTCGGCACCGGAATTTGTACGGCTATACCATCACATGAGAAGAATATGCAATAAAGAACCTTCTTTGTGCTTATGCTTCTTTTCGCAAATACAGGTCTTCTGCCGTGTTTAGTTAGCCATATTTTGTTTCCAATTTTTCTTACTGGTTCGAAATAGTTAACCCATGTTTCGTCACCAGTAACAATGTTTTCAAATTGTCTTTGATTGAATTTGGGAAACATTTTGAGCAATTGCTTAGCGGTTTGTACTCGTACCCGTTTTTGGTCATCTGTCAATATATGCTGTATCCATCTGACAGAAATCTTTCGTACTTTCAAAATACGCTTCAAAATGAAATGCACCCGCGATAGCGATATGCCAACAGCGTTGGCAATATCACGAATCGTGCATCTGCCATCACTTTCAATTATTTCCCTGACTTTTGAGACATTTGCCTTGCCTGTTACAGTCACAGGTCGGCCAGATTTTGCTGCATCTTTGACGGACTCTGTGCCAGTCAGAAATTGCTTTCTCCACCTACAAACTGTCTCATAAGATACCTTATCAGACCCATAAACTTCCCCCAATTCAGTAAAAATCTGCATTAACGAATGACCGAGTTTTGTGCGAACTTTTATATAAGCTCTAATTTCTTCAATACTCTTAATCCGTTTCCCAACCATTTTTACAACAGTGGTCAACGACTAGTTCTAATGAAATGACTATAAGTTTAAAACTATGTGGAGCTAAAGGCTCGTGTTTATACCGTTGCAAAGTTATTGAATAGAGCTATTCAAGCGTATCATCATCCACGAAATCGTTGAAAGCGTTATCGCGCTGTGGTACAATACACATTACATATCGAACAGCCCTCGTATTACCTAATCTAAAATGTGCTGTTGGGTGTGGATTAAGTATAAATTGGACTGTGAATCATTTTTAAAAGTAACCCTATTTTCGGATGTTACATAGGTCCATTGACATTTCGGATACTTAAAGTATTTCTGTTATGTGTTTTTTCTTGTTAAAAAAAAACAAAATCACTGCCATTACTTTTTTGTAACCGAGCTGTTTTCTATTCAGCCTACAGTCAGACTTGATCAAGTGAAATACATGTAACATTATTCCGTTACATTTTTATACGGGCGAAAGACCGCGCCTGAAGACCGCCTATAGATTACACGTATTTAGTCATATCTCAACCCTAAAAAACAATTTTCGGCCATTCTGAATTTCTCCATATGGACAAAAAGTTGGACTGTATCAGTGCTTCAACTTCCTTGACAACCAGAAGGTTGGTTTATTACAAGAAGAATTCAACACAGTCAGACTAAATCCGCAAGATAAAATTTAATTAATTCTTATTAAAATTTCTTAAAATGTAATCTATCTACAACATTTCCTTTTCTTCGCGTATTATAACAAAAATATTGGGAAAAAAATATCAATACTGTTAGTTTCAATGACGTATGAACAACGCAGTGCGACATTCTTGCTTTGACGTCATTTTCTGATGTCGGCCTTGATCCCGTTCGTCCTCTTGCAGTTCGCCCTTAGTTCGCTTTGGTTTCTTCAACACTCTTACCTACGTCTTGTGTTTTTTAACACTTTGTTCACAAGGCTAATGAAAAAATTACTTCTCCAATTGTTATTTAATGAAGAAATGAGTATTGATTTTGAGAAAGCTGACAAGAGGACTAGTAGGGATAGATAGTTGGGTACTACATACATGTAGAGAATTGGATAAAGATAATTTAGGAGATTTGGGACAAAGAGATAGGAAGAGTGCTTGTCGCATTGTTTTGGGTTGGTTAGTTCGTTTGTTTTAATATGTCTGAGAAAAAAAATTAAGGTTTCATTCTTCTCTCACCACTGACCATTGTTTCGACAACAGTTACATGTATGTGGGAAAGCAGCAAGTGGCTTCGAAAGAATATTATTCGAAGAAATGGAAAGAGAAACTATATAAAAGCATGGATAGGTGCACTGACAGCCGTGATATAATTGAAACAATGTTGAAAACGGCGTCAAAAACCATACAATCAATCAATCAATCAAGTCGATAATAAAAACCCAAATTCTGCCACTTCAAAGCTATTGGGAAGTGGGGGAATATCTCCTTATCGGACAGTGTAGATCCAAGATCAGACTGCACGTTCTGTGCAGTCTGATCTTGACCTACACTGTCCGCAAAAGATCCTTAACTCGCGCTTAACAGCCCAAGCGTTAGGGATTCTAAGAATTAATCGTATCGTTTTCCAGTAACAACCCTATGTGCTGAGTCTAAAAATAGCCCATGTAGTAATGTTTTGACTTATACGTGCTAACTTACCCAACAAACATGAACGATTAGAAACCAAAATAATCCGAAGGTTGTTCGACTGATAAGCCAATTATTTCCAGAGGATTATTTCGCGCGTTATCAGAAGCAACATGTGTTAAACATTTCTCAGACAACAAAATTTTAGCCTCGTCCAAATTGAAAGCATTTGCGGACAACAATTTCAACGTGGCTCAAATGGTGCAATTTTTCTTTGATAGGGTATAAAACATTGTTGGAAAAGGAGAAAATGCTGGTTACCAGCATTTTCTCCTTTTCCCACAATGTTTTATAAAGGCTTCTTTTCGAGGGTCGTTAAAAGTCAGCATTGTGCGGTAAAGGGTTGTACCTTCGTCTGCTAAAAAATAAACGAAACATTTCAGCCATGCTCTGGCAAAGGGGGGCTTAATGCATTTCCGTGATCCACTGTACCAAGCAAGTCATCGCATAATTAGGGATCCATAAAACCAATTTTGTCTAACGATTCATACTGAATCAGGAGGA
Organism: Hippopus hippopus; assembly: GCA_946811185.2. Classification (NCBI taxonomy): domain Eukaryota; kingdom Metazoa; phylum Mollusca; class Bivalvia; order Cardiida; family Cardiidae; genus Hippopus; species Hippopus hippopus. Next base: position 24,221,579 of record OX328104.1, on the reverse strand, counting down.
AGAGTAGTCCTTGGACACGCAGAAAATTGACCAGTAGCAAAATGTTTCGACCCATGTCAGCCTGCGCGGACTGGACAGGCTGACGTGGGTCGATACCTTTTGCAGATGCATTGATCCCCTTTTTCATAGAACATCACTCGTTTTGTGGCACTCTGAGATAGGCGAGTTTATTTTTTTTAACACACAATACCGAGTGTTAACGACACTGACGAAGAAGGTTTATGAAAAACATGGTGGGAAAAGGAGAAAATGCTGACCACCAGCATTTTCTCTTTTTCCTACCATGTTTTATATTTTACGAAAGACAGAGATCATCATTTGAACTACATTTATATTGATCATCATTTGAACTACATTGATCATCATTTGAACTACATAACCCTTGCGATGACATACACTAGTATGGTGACGATGTACAATCCAGTCTTTGGTCAATACAGTTGGACACTTTCTTAGATATTCTGACAAAAACAACTCCCGGTATTGAAATGAGACAAGCCTGAGTATATTGGTGAAAAGATCGATTGTATGGTGTTTAACGCCGTTTTCAACATTATTTCAGTTATATCGCGGCGGACAGTGCACCTATTTATGCTGTCCTGGATATTCTTTTGCCAGTAGTCCCCGCAAAATTCTTTCCAAGCCACACTGGCTGCTTTCCAACATAACCATCGTCGAAACAATGGTCAGAGGTGAGAGAGGAATGAATCCTGTGGCAATGACTATCATCAATCCTCGGAAAGAAATTGGCCTAGCCAGGCATCGAACCAGCAACCCCCCTGTTCTTGAGTCCTGTACACAACCGACTGTGCCGTTATGGCTCGGGTGGATGAAATGAAGAATGGACGAACATACAAACGATCGAGCCAACAAACGTATTAACAAACGACAGCATATTTGATTGGGCCTTATATGATTGGTTAAAATTTACTGCAACTTCTATTGAATTAGGGACCGTCGGATTGGCATCAATTACGGCGTGTTACTAGGGAAAAAAATCATGAAGTAAATTTGTCCAAAAATTAATAACCGGTCACGTGACAAAGGACGTCATATCAAATCAATCTTTCGGATTATTTCTATGCTCCTACGTTATGGTGTGCAAATAAAGAGGAAATTTAGTTTTATAGATGTAAATGAAATACAGAGAATACATAGAAAATGACCCTTTGCTGGAGGTACAGACAGATTGAAACATACTAGACCGGATGCTAGCTAAGATTTTTTTCTAAAATCAAACCAAAAAAAAAAAAGATTGATTGATTGATTGTGTGGTAATTAACGCTAATTTCAACATTATTTCAGTTATATCTCGGCTGCCAGTGCACCTATCCATGCTGTCCTGCATTTTCTTTTACCTGTACTCCGCACAATATTCTTTCCAAGCCACCCTTGCTGCTTTCCAGCATCACCCTCGTCGAAACAATGGTCAGCGGTGAGAGAAGAATGAATCCTGTGGCAATGACTATCATCAATGCTCGGAAAGAAATTGACCTAGCCGGGGATCGAACCAGTGACCCTTTGTTCTCAAGTCCAGTACGCTACCGACTGAGCTGCCGGGGCTCGGCTCCAAAAAATGAACAAGTCTCATTAGTTGATCGATTTATTGACAGGGGAAGTGGTAGGAGGTAGGGGGGAGCAACGACTATGTGGCAAAGACTCTGTAAAATCATGCGAAGAACCACGGGTCCTTTTTTCCCTTCCTATCTTTTCCTAGACTTTTGCAGTTTACCAGAAATTTTAAATGTTTCAGTTTCAGTTTTTAACTTGTCGAATGCTATCATATGACCTAAAACCCATCTTAATTTGATACCGCACAATTCCTTTTTTTAACGATCCTGTCTGAGAAGGCCTTGGAAAACATCATGGGAAAAGGAGAAAATGCTGGTTACCAGCATTTTCTCCTTTACCAACGATGTTTTCTACCCTTCCAAAAATAAATTTCAATTGTTGAGTCACATTAAATTCTATTCTGTCGTATGCAAGTGCTTTGAATTATGCAAGTTTAAAATTTTGTCGTTTCGTAAAGCGAGTTAAATGGTAAAGCGATCCATGTATTTCATTTTCCATAAAAAAAGCTTTCTGTAGTATTTAAAATTTTCACGTAAGTTTTCCTTCCTGTTTTTTGTTGGCTTCTACAAGTTCTGTTAGAATCCATGTATTGCTTTCCATGACCCTTTACCAGACGGCAAAAATTTTGACTTGTTCAATTTGAACGGATTTACAGATGACAAACTAAGTGGTAAAAATATCTTCGAATACTTACAAAAATTGTGGGTATAGGAGAAAATGAAAACAGTGTGGGTATAGGAGAAAATGCTTGTTTTAAGCATTTTCTCCTTTCCCCACAATGTTTTCAAAAGTCTTCTTCTTCTTCAGGCTCGTTAAAACATGGGATTGTTTGGTGACGGGTTAACTCTTTCATCACAAAATATATGAGCCACACTCTGGCAAAAGGGGACTTAATGCATATCCGTAAAGCATTAGATCCACAAGATCCGGGCTGTATAACAACCGAATGAATCATAAGGTTCACTGGTCCTTTGACATGCAGAAAATTGATCAGTAGAGTTTTTTTATTTTAGGCGCATTTTAGCAGCATTAACAGATTTTAACGTTCTTCAAATCCTTAGTTGACACAATGTTCTAGACTCAACTGAACAAAATAATGGATTTAAGTCTGTCAAATGTAATAAGTGCGTTTATTTTGCTGAGTTGGGTCTGAAACGTATCAACTCCGGATTTGAGAATGTTACTAAAGTCTGTTTTAATGTTGATGATATGCGTGCGACTGAAATAACGAACTCAGTCAGTATTCACCAATCATTATTGGTCTAATTCCAGATTTTGAAAATTACACAACTATTGACCGGCTAAACAAAATGTTTTAGCCAATCAGAAGTTTTGTTACTTTCAAATTTAGAAAATTCTTGAAAGTTGGACCAAGAATGTTTATAAGAATGGTTGGTGAATGGGGGGGGGGGGGGGGGGGGGTCCTGAATCTGAGTCCGCCGGCGGATTTGAGCAAAATAAGGGATTTAAGTTTTTTCGTGAAACATGTCCCTAATACTAATTTCAGATCGATAAAATAAATGTTCAGCAATTGACAGGATATCGGAGAGAGTCGATCAAGATCAGACTGCACAAATGTAGGAGGGGGTTGAGATACGCGACTGAATTTTCCAATAAATTGCATAAACTTCTATTATACAAAAGCAAGTCATTACATAAATATGAATCCTGAGGTAGAATGGTCCTTGAACACGCAGAAAATATACCAAAAGCAAAAAAAATTGACCCAGGTCAGCCTGCGCAAATTGCACAGGCTGACATGGGTCGATACTTTTTGCAGATACATAGAAACCCCTTTTCACGGAGCACGGACCATTTCAATATGGAAGGGATTTCAGATGCAAGACGTTATTTAAAGACAGCACGTGACATATTGTCTAACTGGCGCCGAAGTTAATACAGTTTTAATGGGGGATTCTATTCAAGAAACATATTGAATGGCGAGGTATTTAATGAATATAAATGACTGTTTATGCGACAGGCGAATTGTGATACATCGATAGAATCGCTAAGATAGACTTCTTCAATCAGGGGACATCAATAACAGAAAATGGAAAAGGGACCAGCTAAATGTCTTGATAATAATGGTTTAATGCCTCCCTCTTCCTCCCTTTGTGTGTGTCTCTGTCTCTCTCCGTCTCTCTGTCTCTGTCTTTGTCTGTGTCTCGCTCTCTCTCTCTCTCTCTCTCTCTGTCTCTATCTGTCTATCTGTCTCTCTCTCTCTCTCTCTCTCTCTCTCTCTCTGTCTCTCTCTCTCTCTTTCTCTCTCTCTGTCTCTCTCTCTCTCTGTCTCAGTTTCAGTCTCTGTCTCTGTCTCAGTTTCAGTCTCTGTCTCTGTCTCTCTGTCTCACTCACTGACTCTCTCTCTCTCTCTCTCTCTCTCTCTCTCTCTCTCTCTCTCTCTCTCTGTCCCCCCCCCTCTGTCTGTCTGTCTGTCTGTCTGTCTCTCCCTCTCTCTTCTGTCTCTCTCTCTCTGTCTCTCTCTCTCTCATTTTTGTCAAAAAACCATTTGTTGGACTAGTATCACCCCCTAGCATGTAGATTCTCAGATTCTACCTCTCCGAGGGTAAGTAATATATTTTGCCATGTTGTTGACGCAAATACTACGCAAAATCTTGTAAGTAATGAGTGCCCTCTTCTCATACCATTATACTTACTTAAGTCTTTACAAGGTGACAAAATTGAAAACTTGCCCAATTGGAAGTCGTTGAAAACGACAAGTTACGAGAATTGTCTTCGAAAAGGTAAAAACATTGTGGGAAAGGGAGAATTTGCTTTTTACATGCATTTTCTCCTTTTTGCCACAATGTTTTCAAAAGCTTTATTCCTCGAGATCGTTAAAGCTCGGGATTGTTTGTTAAAAAAGGTATTTCCCTGTGTTTCTGTGAATTCTGTTAAAATGTGATCATTTGGTGTTGAATTTCAAGATATAGATCTACTATATAGATGAAAGAAGCATTCTAGGGCTTTATAGTTGACGACAGAAAAGTTAACCTTTAACCGAAAAATAATACATGTGAGCCATGTCTGTGAAAAGGGGGCTTAATGCATCTGCGAAAAGCATCGACCAAGGTCAGCCTGCGCAGTCCGCGCAAGCTGACCTGGGCCGAAACTTTTCGCTATTAGCGAATTTTCTGTATGTCCAAGGACCAGTCTACCTCAGAATTAAGTCGGTTGCTAAAAGAAGGTGACTTTTATGGATCCATAAGTATGTGATGTCTTGCTTGGTACCATGGTTCACGGGGATGCATTAAGCCCCCTTTTGCCGGGGCATGGCTATTTATTTTCGTTGTGAAATAAACATGGGGTGACAGATGTCTGATATATATTACAGTATGGTTTACCGAATCGATTCACCTATAGAGCGCTCACGCCTACACTTGAGAGCCGAGCCCCGGTAGCGCAGTCGGTACAGGACTTGAGAACAGGAGGTCGCAGGTTCGATCCCCGGCTAGGCCAATTTCTTTCCGAGGATTGATGATAGTCATTGCGACAGGATTCATACCTCTCTCTTACCGCTAATCATTGTTTCGACGATGTTTATGTGGGAAAACAGTCAGTGGCTTGGAAAGAATATTGTGCGGAGTACTGGTAAAAGGAATTCCAGGAAAGAATGGATAGGTGTACTGGCCGCCGCGATATAACTGAAATAATGTTTGAAACGGCGTTAAACACCAACAATCAATCAATCTACACTTAAGATCTTTTGTCCACAGTGTAGATTCGGAAAAACCTCACGATTTCTGCAACCTAATGGTGCATCCAGGAAATACTCGTTCGCTGTAATCCCAATCGCGTCTTGTTCAGATCATCCGATATACAAAAAACCGGACAGAGCTGACTCAGTGTGCGTGCTTACAAAACCAGCATTTTCTCCATTTCCCACAGTGTTTTCTACTCTATGACAGACAAATGCCATCATTTGCGCCACATTTAAATTGTCGTCTGCAAATGCTTTCAATTTGGACAAGTTTACATTTTTGTCGTCGGGTAAAGAGTTAAGGGTAAAGATAAGTTTCACGAGAAATTGAGCCACGCTCTGGCAAAAGGGTGCTTAATGCATTTCCGAGATCCGTGATACCATACAAGTCATCACATAATTATGAATCCATAAAATCCATTTTCTCTTACAACCGACTGAATCATGATGTAGGATGGCTCTTTGACATACAGAAAATTTACCGAAATCAAAAAGTTTCGGCCCAGGTCAGCCTGCGCGGACTGCGCAGGCTGACCTGAGTCGATACTTTTTGCAGATGCATTAAGCCCCCTTTTCACAGAGCGTGGTTTAGTAACGATTCGAGGTATCAGATAGAATGTGTACATTGTAACAGCTTGTAACTCGTGTGGTGAGGACAGCTTGTGCAGTACTTTTTATTCCGTATTTATCTTGTGGTTTCTCTTAAGGTCTTACGGCCCCTAACTCATCGGTAAACATCGAGGTTTTCGTAAAGGCTATTCGGCCAATCTCGGCAGCTTCCGTCTTTTAATAGTATGGAACTGATTGTGAAGATGGCAATCTCGTATTGTATGGTCAAAAAAAGTGTAAATCGCTGGCAGAAAACGATTTTTAAAGCCAGGTAAAAGATAAGCAAAAGATAGAGCGACCTGGCAACTTTTGACTCTGTTTTAAATTATTTTCCTGACAACGACCTACACTTGGACCGGCCGTAGAATAAATAACATGTTGACCTCTTTACAATAATTTTCATATTTTTAAGCGGTATGATTTAAGATTTAGATGCATTTTACCTCTTCCTTTGTTTAATTTTGGCTGCAACTGGGACTTTAAGTTAAGGAAACAATTCCGTGTTTTTAAGACCCTGCGGAAAAAAAAAAGCTTTAAAAAACGTTGTGGGAAAAGGAGGAAATGCTACCACAAACACATTCACGCTTTCCCACAACCTTTTTTTACAACCTTCCAAACTGCAAATTCCGTCATTTGAGACACGTTTGACTTGTCGTCAGCATTTTTGTTTTTAATTTGGATGAGTCCAAAATAGCGTTTTTATAGAGTTGAAATGAATTGAGGGATCTTCCAGGACTAATGTTTTCAACAGTCATTCAGATGTTCTTTGTTCGATAATTGCTCGCAGTGCTGGTCACGTGGGATACGGGTGTACTTAGGCAAAGCACTACAGTGCTCCAATCTAGCACCGGTAAAACCCGGAAAAGGCAAGTATTAACCCCATAACCCGCTAATTAAGTTAAATGAAACTTTCCAGCAAGTTCAAAGTTATTTTTTAGAGAGAAATATCTCTTTATCGGACAGTTTAGATCCAAGATCAGATTGCACGTTCTGTGCAGTCTGATCTTGATCTACACTGTCCGCAAAAGGTCACTGGGTCGCGCATAGCAGCCTTAGGGTTCATAAGCTGTAGCCATAATATTACTAAAATACTGTTGAAGACGGCGTAAAATAAACTAAAGTGAGGTGAATGGCGTTTAGATCCTCGATAAGAAGGCTTTTGATTTGAGGTCCTAATAAATGAACATTTCTTATACTGGCTGAAAATTGATATTTGATATCTTTGAGAGTTTGATCCTTTCACAAGACTACATACGTTTAGACGTGATCACGCTGAAAAAAAAATTGCGATAAATCATGTGTAACTTAAATGGTTGGATTTGTGAAAGGCAGAAAAATTTGTGGGAAATACAGTATTGCTTTTCAGCTGCATTTTCTCACAATATTTCAACAGATTATTCTTTGATGACAGCATTTTCTACTTTCTTCACTTTATTTTCAAAAGATTTTTCCTCAATGTCGTTACAGCACAGGATTTTATATTAAAACCCCCGTCACACCGAACTTGTTCTTACTAAGTTCCGAAAAGTTTTGCCGAACGGATTCAAACTGTATTCGAACGTAGCAGACTCAGTGGCAACGTTTTACGGTCTGTTTACGAACCTCATGGACAGGTTAGGACGGGAAGGGTGCTCCAGAACTTTGAGCCTGCTCAAAAAGTTTTGCCGTTCATCCCGTCCTGTAATTAAACGGAATGACAACGTACTTAAAACGAGGTGGACTTAGTACAAACGGAACTGCCGTACTTCGATCCCATAAGGCACGTGTTACCACGTGGTGCAGTCGGGCATCAATTGGCAGTATGTTTGCAAAGCCGACCGAAATAACACGTTCTACTCCGACTGTAACCCGTTTTACGATTTTGTCAAGACGGGGTAAAACGTTCAAAGACCTAGTTTGGTGTGACGGGGGCTTAAAAGATATAAGGGTAAAAGGGTTGGGATCTGGACCAACCGTGATATTTTGTTGACAGACTGGTCAACTCCTTACTTTATGACTGTTTTTAACAATTATATCCTTTTACCACACGACTCGAGGTTTAAGGACTTTAGGGAAGAAAGCTTTTGAAAACATTGTGGAAAAAGAAGAAAATGCTGTCTAACAATGTTTTCCACCCCTTCAAAGACGAATCCCACCATTTAAGACACGCTTATTCTGTCGTCTGCAATTGCTTTCAAATTGGAAAAGTCTACAACTTTGCCGTTTGGCAAATTGTTATTAACCAATCAAAATGATTCACAGGAGAAATTGTTTTTGATTGATTGAATTTGCGTTTATTTATCGTCGCCAACAGTTTCCCACATGGGCGACGCCCCCTGAAGGCTGTTAGTATTGTTACGGGGGATAGTGCAGATACAGGTCGAAACCCATCCTTAGTTACGCCTGGTTCTTTATAGCACCGTCACACGGGACTTCGGTTTAACGTCTTATCCGAAAGACTATTAGTAATTTTAGATAGCCAACAGTGGGAATCGAACCCACACCCTCATGATCACGAGTCCTACGCTGTACCACCTGAGCTATGCGGGCTGGTCGGGGAAATTCTTGACAAGAAAAAACCTTTTTAAATGCTATCGTAAATTTTTATTTTTACGTTTGGTAGTCAAAGCATTGTTGGTAAAAGACAGTTGCTTGTATCCGGCAACTACTTCTTTTCCAATAATATTTGAGCCATACTCTGTGAAAAGGGGGCTTAATGCATCTGCAAAAAGTATTGGCCCATGTCAGCCTGCGCAGTCCGCGCAGGCTGACATGGGCCGATACTTTTTGCTATCTTTAATATTTCTGAAAGTCAAAGGACCAGTTTTACCTCATGATTCAGTTAGTTATTGAACAAAATGGATTTTAGGGAGTCAATAATTAGGTTATAACTTGCTTGATATAAGAGTAATGCATCACGGACTTGCATTAAGCCCGCTTTTGCAAGAACATGGCTAATTTTCAAAAGCAATCTACCGCATCTAGAATTTTTTTGTGTAAAAATCACGGTTGTATGAAACAATAATGCAACTTAAAGATACATCCTTACAGCTACAGATTTGAAAGTGTGTAAAATCGCCCAGCTTTGCAAACACAGATCAATTATTAATATATATGTATATGGTATAAGGGATAGAAAAACACAAGAGATTTGTATTCATTTAAAACCGGAAACGACAACAGCGATTGCTTGGAAGGCCTCCAAAACATGAAATGCATTTTCTATCCGTCGTAATCTGTGCAATCGTGCAACCATCAGGGGCAACATTTGGCATGAAGATACAAGATTGATTATAGTTTCATAAAATAAGGATGAAATGGGTTAAAAACTGGCTGAAAACTGCCTGAAAAACGAGTAAAGATGTACCTTTAAAAGCGAAACTCAACATTTAAATCCATGCACACTTTTCTTTCTGTTACAATTAAACACACACCCAAATCACTTCTCAGTGACCCTCTTGGGTCGTAGAGAGAGGTGGGCGTTTAAACAATAAACATGTATATTGAACCATGCTCTGGCAAAAAGGAACTTAATGCATCTCTGTGATGCATTACACCATGCAAGTCACTTCATGATTATGGATTGATTTTATCCACTTAGTCTAACAACTGACTGAATCCTGAGGTAGAATGGTCTTTGGACATGCAAGAAATTGACCGAAAGCAAAAAGTTTCTGCCCAGGTCAGCCTGCGCAGTCCGCGCAGGCTGACCTGGGTCGATACTTTTTGCAGATGCATTAAACCTCCTTTTCACAGAGCATGATTTATATGTATCAACACTCATTTGCTCTGTACCAAAAATCCCGAGTTTTTAACGACATTGCGGGACAAAGCTTTCGAAAACATTGAGGGTAAAGAAAATGCCGATGATGAGTTGGTTTTATCCCTCGCTCACATCCTTTCGTACCCTTTCTGATACAAATCCTTACATTTCGTACCAAATTTGATTTTGTGTTAGCAAGCGCTTTCAATGATTTGTCTTTTGGTAAAGAGTTTAACAAATTACTTCTCACATATACAGAGAAGGGGCGTTCAAAATCACTCCATATTGTGTCATATATTTCTTGTAGCAACTAAACAGTAATTTCTCATTGGCTCACGTGGACCAAAAAAGGATAAAAGTCGATCAAAACCATTCCAAGTGTCCCACATACACACTCTTCTGCCTATAACGACTTCACTGTAATTTCTTATTGACCCTTGTGGATCATACATAGAAGGGGGTGTTCAAAATGATTCTAAGTATCCCTAGTGAGCAGGCTACTTTCTATTACAATTAAATATGTCATTTCTCATCGGCCCTCGAGGATCATATAAAGAAGGGGCGTTCAAGAAGATTCCAAGTGTCCCACATATACACGCTGTCGTAAAGATGAATAAAAACAGCCGATCCATTACCATGGCAACGTAGTTCCAGTCCCTCTCAATCTGAAAATAGTTATAGACACATACTCATGAAAAAATCTGAAAGGATTGAATACGAAATTAATAATATTTATAGATATTTCTAAGATACCACAAGTGCACTACTAAACAAAAAGATTATTAAGTTATGGTCAATGGTGACGAATATGAACAGAATTAAATGAATTATTGAAATGATCAATCGCAGCTTTCTTCATTACCTCGTAAAACAAATCTGCAGGAGACGATTTTGAAAACATCCTTTTAAAGTAGGACTTATCATTATGTATATTTAGGTTTAGATATGACTGCAAGTGAAAACGTTGTTGCAGAAGTAGTCCGCCGAAAGACGGAAAAGGTCGTTTACAGGAGATAATGAGATAACCCATCAGCTGTTTAGCGCAGCTAATTTTGCTTTTACGGATAGTTAAGAGAAAAATCTGACGGAACAGAATGAACTGTCTGCTTTTGTTTTTACACAGTCCGATACAGGGTATTGGCGACCTAACAATTAATTGGAAATTTTCATTTTACTTATTTTATAGATAACTGGTTAAATACTTAGTATGTCCAATGTGGCCAAGTTATGCATATTTAAATGTGACTAGAGAAATGAAAATTGTCTATGAAAGAGTAGAAAAATCAGGGCCCGTATTCACCAACCATTCTTAAGAATATTCTTAGTCATATTCTCCAAGATTTTCTAAATTTGAAAGTAACATAACTTCTGATTGGCTAAACCATTTGGTTTAGCCAATCAGAAGTTGTGTTATTTTCAAATTTAGAAAATTTTGGAGACCGGGACCAAGATCGTTCTTAAGAATGGTTGGTGAATACGGGCCCAGTTCTTCTTCAGGGTTGTTAAAATTCCGCAAACTTTGATCTTGATCTATACTGCCTGAAAAAACACTGAATTTGTTCTTAGATGCCTGTACTCTACAGAGCTTAATCATACTCACTGCTTTAACCTCTGCGTCCTTCTGCATGTGTTCTGCAATGAATTTAACACCTTGTATAGATTCCCGTACTTCACGAGGGTATTTATCCAGCGTAGAAACTGCACCAACGTGTCTATTTCGAAGATTTTCATAATTGTGTGCCAGATTACTTCCGGGTGATGACGTCATTTCCACCATTTCTATTTCCGGTAAGGAAGACGCTTTCTTGACTGGTTTTCTGTCAATCTGAGGTCTTTTCATACACAGAATTTTAGGAAGTATTTCCGTGAATACACTTTTTGTCCAGGGTGACATGTCGTGCGTGGAAGGTGACCGAAAGTGAATGCTTAGCGTGTAAACTGTCAAAAATATTGACAACGTCACAACAATCATTGTAAAAAGCAGATATTTACCGATTAAAGGTATCGTTATGGAGGTTGGCGGATTAATGTCGGAAAGCAACAGAAAGAACACAGTCAAAGCTAGCAAAATTGAGATAGATAACGTAATCTTCTCTCCGGAGTCACTCGGTAAATAAAACACAAGTACGGTAAGACCTGATATTGCAATAATTGGAAGAATAAGATTGATTGTGTAAAACAATGTCTTCCTTCTTATCGTAATATTGAATGTAATGTCTGGGAAAGGTTCTTTGCAGCAAGGATAGAATTTTTCCTTCCTTCGCGCTGTAACGTTAATGATATCCCACTCCACGTTCTGATAGAAATCACAGAGGTCAATTCCGAACTGTATAACGGTGATATTGCCCATCTTCCGACCTCGTTCCTCCCAAACGTGACGTAGGTCTACCTATAAAACCGAAAGTAAGATTGATTATTCAAATATGCAATTGTTTGATTGTCGCTTGGTTCCAGGTATTTGAAGGAACAATCGTGCCTGTACAAAAAAGACTAGCAGTAGTCCTTTGTTCGTTTTCACCAACCATTTTTAAGAACGTTCTTCGCCTTGTCCTCCACGATTTTCTAAATTTGAAAGTAACGAAACTTCTGATTGGCTAAACCATTTGGTTTAGCCAATCAGAAGTTGTGTTACTTTCAAATTTAGAAAATCTTGGAGAATAAGACTAAGCACGTTCTGAAGAATATTTAATGAATACGGACAGCTGAATGCCGAGACATATGTACAAACACTGGGTTTAGCGCACTTCTGTCTTTTCTTAGCCCCTGATCGCGCCATACGCAACCATGGATGTCTTCTTTGGTGATTGTACACTGAAAACAACCTAACATGCGTTGGCACAAAGTCCTGGAGGAGGGGGTACAGAATAAAACTAGGAACTAGGGTTTGATGTCATTCAGAGACACGGTCGAGGTCGATGTGATAATTGTAATAATTGAGTTGACGAAAACAACTGAATTATTAATCGTTGTCGTTCCCTAACTCTCCACGACAATGCTTGCAGATTAGAAGGACTGATCTGAGATTCTCTCTGTCTCTGTCTCTCTGTCTCTCTCTCTCTGAGACTCTCTCTGTCTCTGTCTGTCTGTCTGTCTGTCTGTCTGTCTGTCTGTCTGCCTGTCTCTCTGTCTGTCTCTCTGTCTCTCTGCTTTTACTGTCTTCTTTGTTGGCCCTGGTCGAGGCAGTCAGTGGCTTGGAATTGTGTCAGTGCTGTTGTGAGAAAGCCAGGAAACACATGCGTAGGTACACTGACCGCCGTGATACGACCTAAGCTGTTCAATCGGCGTTAGACAAACAAAGACAGACAAACAGTTGTTGGCCTCTTATCAAAGGTTATCTTAACTCTTTACCAAACGACAAAACTTTAGACTATTTCAAATTGAAAGCATTTGCAGACGACAAAATAAACGTGACTGAAAAAGTGAAGTTTTTTTTGGGAAGGATAGAAAAAATTGTGGGAAAAGGAGAAAATGCTGGTACCAGCATTTTCTCCATTTCCCACAATGTGTTCAAAAGGCTTTTTCCTCAGGGTCGTCAAAAGCCGGTGTTGTTTGGTGAAAGGTGTGCCGTACCTCGTAGCCATCATAGGACCAAGAGCCGAACTTCATGAAGCACTCTTGTTGGTCAAACGGGAAAAACTCAACGTTGATTGGACAATAGCTTTTATAAATCGCAGGAGGCTCCCAAATAACACTTCCATTATAGTAGACTGTTGCCTTCGTGAAGAGGGAAATCACGAATTTACCATCGGCACTGAAACAGAAAATAGCAAAGTATTAAAGAAAAAAAATCTTAAGAAAGTGCGAAGCTAGGTTCGAGTCTAGGGTTGAACGTATTCAATCATTAAAACCACCCGCACCATGGGGCAGGTACTGGCCGAGCAACCATCGAGAGAATTTGATTTACATGGCAGTTATAAAATCTTGTTTCACAGTCGATGAAATAAGTTTGAACTAAGTATTACAGAAGCTAGGTTCAAGCCGTCATTTTTGACTCTCGGTACCGGCCCTTAGTCATCAGTGATCAGATCTTGTGTGTAAAACTTATCTTTTCTAGTTATTATTAGCCCGTCTATCCGGCCATTATAGGCGTGGCCTGTGGCAGGGACCTTTTTCCCCAAGCCCTAATACTGACAAGAGACCCAAGAATCATGGGTGAGTAACTGTCGCTTAGACATGACCGGATACTATTGAAACGGCGTTAGATAACAAAATCAAATACAGAAGATCGATAACAATAAGGTTATGTTTGCCTCTGACCTTATCACGAACAATTTCTACAATTCACCCAGAACACTTTATTCTGTATTAGTTTTAAATTCATAACCACTAATAACCCAGTCCCGAGTTTTAAAGACCCTAAAGGAGGCTTTGGAAAACGTTGAGGGAAAAGGATAAATCACTAGTTACCAGCATGTTTTCCTTTCCCCCACAATGTATTCTACCCTTCCAAAGACAGATTTTAAATTTTAAGTCACACTTTTTTAGTCGTCTGCAAAAGCTTTCAATTTAGACAAGTCCAATTTTTTGTGTGTGTGCTGTTGGTGAAAAAGGTCCTGTTGTTGAATAACGTATTGTTGGTTAAACAGGTCCTTTTAGTAAGTATAACTGTTACACAACTTACTTGTTGTATAGGACTATATCCGGCCGCCATAGCATCTCCGAGGGAAACTTTGTGAAGTTGATACCACCAAAATCATCCGGGTCCCACTGCATTCTTTGATCAAACCACTCCTGACAAATACAAGGCCATAAATGGCTTGCAACATGCGAAAAGGGGCATTCGGACATTTGCGTAAAGTATCGTCTCGGATCAGCCTGCGCAGTCCGCGCAGGCTAATCCGAGACGGCACTTTACTACTACATTAGATTTTGTCCTACAGTAGACTTGCGCAAAACAGAAAATTACATAAAAACGGAAAGTATCGTTTCGGATTAGCCTGCGCGGAGTGCGCAGGCTGATCCGACACGACACTTTACGCAAATGTCCGAATGCCCCTTTTCACGTTTTGCAGGCCAAATTATATACAGCCACTTATCATTTGTATATGTAACCCTTTACCAAACGACTATATTCTAGACTCGTCCAAAGTGAAAGCATTTGGAGATGACAAAAACTTGTATATTGCTCAAATGATGAAAGTCGTCTTTGACCATGTACAAAACACCGTGAGAAAAGAAGAAATGCTGTTTATCAGCTTTCTCTCTATTTCTCACTATGTTTTCAATAGCATTTTGCGTCAGGCTCGTGAAAATACGGAATTTTTTTTATAAAGGGCTGAGGGTACTACTAATTATAATCGGCTGATTGAATGTTGCTTTACGACCACTTTCAACGTTGTTTCAGCCATATTACTGCGAAAGCTAACTTGTTGCTAACTTGAAAGCTAATTTGTGTCCGCGTTTTAATGGAACTAGGGCAGGCTTTGAAGCATCTAGTCCAAAAAATCTCTTGAGCAAAGCAAAGCACTTTGAGTAAGTATCGAACCCCAGACTTCCAGATTACAGATCCTACATCATCACAACTAATCCGGGCAGAACGCCGCGGCAGCAGGCAAAGACGAAACTGTTCTATTTACAACTGACGATATGGACTAGCTTCTTTGTTTGATTGGTATTTATTTTTATAATGAAAAGGTTCACACGCTGCTGTCTAAATTTGGCTTTGCTCTGCGATGTCCATCTTATAGGTTATGCCCTAGGATGCCTACTGCGTATCAACGGGACTGAAGGAGCTTTTGTGGAACGTGCAGTCTGATCTTGGATCTAGACGGTCCGACACAGGAACGTTTTTTCTAGTGATATGAGCTTTGAAATTGTAATCTTAGGGTATTTACTATTGATTGGCAATCTTCTTTTCATTCATTTAACCCTTTCGGCACCACAGGCGAAAACAATGACTTTTGCGGACGGCATAGATCAAGATCAGACTGCACAGAACGTGCAGTCTGATCTTTGATCTATACCGTCCAATTGTTAAGTCAAGCCTATACAATCAGAATCTTTGTAAATTTCAATGAATTGTATTTATAGACGTCGAAAAAGGTCGAGATTATTTATTTGGCGCTGAAAAAGTTAATTGTTTAAAACATGTTTATATGCGAACGTTAAACAAATAAGCTGAAACAAAACAATATACAGCCCCGTTGATTATACTAACCGACTGTACAGAAGGATTTTCTTCTCTTCATTTGTCACATTGTCTAAAAGCATGTTTTGCTATTTTCACAGGAGTGTCCTTGGGCAAGACACTTTAGAGCCCTAGCCTAGTACTGGTGAAACCCAGGAAAACATGAATATGTGAGCTGTCGTCGTGATATGACTGAAATAATGTTGAAAGCGGCGTAAAATGCCATTCAAACAAACAAACAGTGTTTTGCTAATTAGTTACTGACAGGACGACAAAAAAGCAAATTGACAAGACTGAATCTAAATGTAAACTTACATGTCGCAGCCACACATTTGATGTTAAGATTTGCGACTTCTCTTCCTGAAATCAGAGGTAATAGATGTTTAAATTTTTATTTGACAATGGTGATGACGATGATGATGATGATGATGATGATGATGGAAAAATGCATTTTCCGCTTTGGCATGTAACAATAATAATCTTGAAAAAAGGCGTCAAAAAACTGACAAAAAAAAAGAGAGAAAAAGTGAAAAACACGAAAGAAAAGAGGACAAAATCTGTATAAAATTTACTAATATAATTATAGTTTTGCAAGTTTCGCGTAAATGTATATCAAACACAATGAATTTTGGAATGTCAAGCACAGGTGTGATTGTTTGAGTGGCAAAGGGAGTCTGATCTTGATCGTAGACCTACCCTGTCAGATTCTTGTGATAAATTCTGTACAAAAACAACCTTGCTACAGAAAACATTGCTGCAAAAATAGCCAATCTTATGATCTTGGCTACGTACCGAGATATTAATTTGATTCAATTTGTTCTCAGTTTTACTAGGTACTTCTATGGTTTTACACTGATACATACAAACGTACTGAAATCTGTATTGCGATCTTAATCTAAGTCAATGTCCAACTTTCAAATAAATATGAGTCCTGCTTTGGCAAAAGGGGACTTAATGCATCTCCGTGATCCATTATACCAAACAAACCATCATATAAGTATGGACCAATAAAGCTCATTTTGTCAAACAACCGACTAAATCATTTAAGTAGAACGGTC
Organism: Hippopus hippopus; assembly: GCA_946811185.2. Classification (NCBI taxonomy): domain Eukaryota; kingdom Metazoa; phylum Mollusca; class Bivalvia; order Cardiida; family Cardiidae; genus Hippopus; species Hippopus hippopus. The sequence continues at coordinate 24,204,771 of OX328104.1, read as the reverse complement.
CTTTGACATGCAGGAAATTGACCAATAGCCAAAAATTTCGGCCAGGGTCAGCCTGCGCGGCTTGTCCAGGCTGACCTTGGTCGACACTTTTTGAAGATGCATTAAACCACCTTTTCACAGAGCAGGGCTCATATACATCATACACCGATAAAAAAAAAGGATTAGGGCGGTCATAAAAATATTCCGGGAATTTCTATTTGTTATTTGATATGCTCTGTAAAAAGGGGCATAATGCATTTGCGAAAAGTATTGACCCAGGTCAGCCTGCGCAGTCCGCACAGGCTGACCTGGGCCAAAACTTTTCGCTATTGGCCAATTTTCTGTATGGCCAAGGCGCAGTCTACCTCATCATTAAGTTGATTGTTAAAAAATGAGGCTATTATCGATCCATAAATATGTGATCGCTTGATGTGATATCATACATCGCGGACATGCATTAAGCCCCCTTTTCACACGAACGGCTCATATATATTTAATTTCAACTGTAAATCAAATGAAAGAAATCTTAAACTATCAATAATTCTGCCTCTATGACAAGAACAATGGTATTTCCTATCTTAAAACGAAATGAATCCAACAATAAATCATTGTTTTAACTCTTTACCACACTAGAAAAATTTTGACTTGTCAAAATTAAAAGCAAATGCAGACGACAAATTCAAATGTGGCTAAAATTATAAGATCTATTTTTGAAAGGGTGGAAACCATTATGGGAAAAGAAGAAAATGCTGGTTACCAGCATTTTCTCCTTTTCCCATGATGTTTTCAAAAGTCTTCCTTATGCAGGTTGTTAAGATACAGTATTATTTGGTTTGAGGGTTTACTGTGTTTACTGAATCGGGAAGAATGAATTCGGTTCAAGCAAAACGCAGAACCGTAAAGAGACTGGTTCTTTACTCGTGCGTTCCTTCTTTGAGCCATGCTCTCACATAAGGCGGTTTAATGCATTGCCGCGATGCCTTTGTTTAAAGCAAGTTATCACATAAACATGGCTTCATAAAATTGAAATCCATTTTGTCTGACAACCGACCATGTCTCAAATGGTTTAGTAAAGAAGATATTGCCTAACTTTGAAATTTAGACCATTTTTGAGAGCCCGCCCGAGTAGCTCAGTGGTTAGCGTATCTGACTCGCGACCTGGTGGTTGCGAGTTCGATATCCGGTTGAGGCAAACTTGCTTTCTGGCGATTTTTCGCCTCTCACCTCTGATGCATGTGAAAAGAATGGCCAGTGATTTGGAAAAAAAAGTTGTGTCAATACTGGTGTGAGAAACACAGGAAACACATGCGTAGGTACACTGACCTCCGTGAAATGACCTATGTAATTAAAACGACCTTAAATTTCAATACAATCGAGCAACCAATTTTTGAAAAAAAAGAGTGAGAATGCAATACCAAATGGTTGGTGATGTTGGTTATAGTTTTTTCACTGTCAACTTTAATAGTTAATGGTCTTTCTTTGTACCAGTACTTCCAACAAATTTCTTCCCAAGCCACAGGCTGCTTTTCCACATAACCATCATCAACAACAAAGAGCAGTGAGAGAGGAATGAGTTCTATCGCTATGACTACTATCAATCCTCCGAAAGAAAATTGACCGAGCTGGGGATTCGAACCAGCGAGCCTCTTGGTTTGAGATACTATAAACAAGCATATAATAATTGGGTTGCAACAGGCGAAAAGGGGCATTCGGACAATTGCGTAAAATTTTGTCACGGATCAGCCTGCGCAGTCCGCGCAGGCTAATCCGAGACGGCACTTTACGACTGCGTTAGATTTTATGCTACAGTAGACTTGCGCAAAACAGAAAATTACATAAAAACGGAAAGTGTCATTTCGGATTAGCCTGTGCGGGCTGCGCAGGCTGATCCGAGACGACACTTTATGCAAATGTCTGAATGCCCCTTTTCGCGTGTTGCAGGCCATTTTAATACCGCTAGGTAACTAAATGAGCAATTTAACCCTTTAGCTGCTAAGCGCGACTCACTGACCTTTTGCGGACAGTGTAGATCAAGATCAGACTGCACAGAACGTGCAGTCTGATCTTTGATCTACACTTTCCGATAAGAAGATTTTTTTCTACCCCCCAAAATAAATTAAAAAAGCATTATTCGGGTTTTTATTATCGGCTGAAAAGTTTCATTATTTTTATTTAGCGGGATAAGGGTGAACTTTTTAAGTAGTATGGAAGACCCAAATATTTGGATTTCCTTACTGTTTTTAGTACAATACTTATGAATATCTCATGAATATTTAACTGTGTAGGAACAAGATCATACTACATGCTCTGATCAGTCTGATTTTGATCTATACTGTCTGCAAAACAACGTTATTGTGTCTGAAGCCTGCTGAGCATTAATCTTTTACAAAAACATCTTTGTTTTAATGAGCTTTAGGAGGGAGACGTTTGAAAACATTGTTGGAAAAGGAGAAAATGCTGGTAACCAGCATTTTCTCCTTTTCCACAGTGTTTATCAAACTTTGTCGTCTGCAAATGCTCTTTACTTGTACAAGTCCGAAACGTTATCGTTTGGTAAAGAGTTCATTCGGTTTAGAAACATTATCAGCCATTACGGCACTCAGTTTAAGTAGTATTCATCAGATTTTATGGCGAAATGATAGGTTCTGCATATTTCACTGTTATCTTTTCTATTAGGGAAATAAGATAGTTAGGTTTCTAAGATTATCGTTATTGTTTTGTGTGTATGATGCGTGTGTATAACCGGCAGACTTTAACCGGATATTGCAGTTTAAAGATTTTGTCTTTGTTTGTTGGTTGGTTTGTTTGTTGGTTGGTTGGTTGGTGTTTAACGCCGTTTTCAATGTGATTTCAGTTATATCATAGGGGCTAGTATACCTATCCATGTATTTCTGGAGTTTCGTTTACCAGTACTTCACAAGCAACTGGCTGCGCTCTCACATAAGCATCGTCGAATCAATAATCAGTGTGAGAGACGAATGAATCATGTCGCAATGACAATCATCAATTCTCGGAAAAAAATAGCAGAGCTGGGGATTCATCAATCCTCGGAGAAAAAATTGACCAGCCATGGTTTCGAACCCGCGACCGACTGAGTCACTTGGCTCGACACACTCGGCTTTCACGGTGAAAAACCCTGTGCCAGAATACCGGCTTAGGCAATGCTTAATGGTTTATCCTAAGAGCTGCAGAAAAAAAAACGCTGTTAAATCTTGAAAGTGTGTAGAATGGCTCAGCTATGTAACATATATAACTTACTAATATATATGTATGGTGTAAGAGATATGCTACTTTGAAGAACTCCAAAACATGAAATACATTTTCTATCAGTCGTAATCTGTGAAACTTTGCAGCCACCAGGGGCAACATTTGGCATGAGGATACAAGACTGATTATAGTTTCATAAAATAAGAATGAAATGGGTTAAAAACTGGCTGAAAGAGACTAAAGATGTATCTTTTAAAAAGCAACAAAAAGCTTGAAGTTTTATCTGAAGGACAAAAGAGCAGTGGTTAGCGGTAGTGTTCTGCCGGGAATTTAACCTTTGGGGGTGCATAAGGAAATGAACATTTTCTGCCACTTGGTTATCAGAATTTTCTTCTCTTCCCACAACGTTTTCAAAAAGCCTTTTGAATTAAGGTTGGTTGAAACTCGGAATTGTTTGTTAATGGCTAAGCTTTCTCGAGATAAGTATGATTTGGTTGAAAACGGCACCATGCTCCAATATAATCACTTGTACGCACTCTCCTAGACATACATGTATATATATGAGCCATGGTCTGTGAGATGGAGCTAGGCTACGTAGCCTTTTAAGGAAATACTACCAAAAAAAAAATGTTTTTTTCGTAATTTTATATTTCTATGATATCCATGATTTGCAATGTTTTCCCTTTCCAATTTCATTGGTATATAAATAATTTAATTTGGTTAGATGAAAAAAATCTAAATACCCACCTTTCATGCATCTACGAAACGTGTTGACCCAGGTCAGCCTGCGCAGCCCGCGCAGGCTGACCTGGGTCAAAACGTTTCGCTCTTGGAAAATTTTCTGCATGTAACAGAACCAATCTAACCCATGATTCAGCCATTTGTAAGACAAAATGGAATTTATGGATCCATGATAATGTGATGGCTTGCTGTATGTAATACATTACGGAGCTGCATTAAGCCCCTTTTTACCAGAGCACGTCTCATACACATTTCCCCTAGAAAAGTGATTTTTTCTTCATGTTTCTCCCTAAGTAACCAATAATTACTCTATGTTGACACATGGATGTTAATATATGACTTATTCCACATGGAAACTAATAAACTACAGTACTCGGTAAACAAACCCTCGGACATGTTCATGTGATTTGGTAGAACATAGAACTCGAATTAACATTCGTTGTTTATTAGTTGAATCTTTCTCTCTTTCTTTCTTTCTTTCTTTTTCTTCCTTACTACCTTCCTTCCTTCTCTCTTTCCTCCCTTCCTTCCTTCCTTCCTTCCTTCCTTCCTTCTTTCCTTCCTTCCTTCTTTCCTTCCTTCCTTCCTTCCTTCCTACCTTCCTTCCTTCCTTTCTTCCTCCCTTCCTTTTCTCTTTCCTTGCTTGCTTGCTTACTTGCATGCTTGCTTGCCTCCCTCCCTCCCTTCCTTCCTTCCTTCCTTCCTTCCTTCTTTCCTTCCTCCCTTTCTTTCTTCCCTTTTTCTTTCTTTCTTCTTTGCTTGCTTATTTCTTTCCTTCCTTATTTCCTTCCTTCCTTCCTTCTTTTCTTCCTTCCTTCCTTCCTTCCTTTCTTCCTTCCTTCCTTCCTTCCTTCTTACCTCCCTCCCTCCCTGCCTCCCTTCCTCCCTCCCTTCCTCCCTTCCTTCCTTTCTTCCTTCCTTCCTTCCTTCCCTCTTCCTTCCTTCCCTCCCTCCCTTCCTTCCTTCCTTCCTTCCTTCCTTCCTTCCTTCCTTGCCTCACTCTCTCTATCTGTTATTTTTTTTATCCATATTTGTATGAAAATGAAAATAAGCGGTCTTTATTTATCCTTATCTTGCTTGAAAAATTGAATGAAACTTTCAAGCAGATAGAAAAAAAAATCTTATCATTTGGAGAAAAATATCTCTTTAACGGACAGTGTAGATCCAAGATCAGACTGTACTTTGCAGTCTGATCTTGGATCTACACTGTCCGTAAAAAGATTTGTGAGTCGCACTCAGCAGACTTAGGGTTAAGATTTTGTCAAATTAATGGAAAGAAATCTAGTTTAATGCACTTTTAAAAATACATCCTTACAATGAAAAAAAAAAAAATGCTCAAAAGTTCGACAGACTGTAGAATGGTTCAGAATGTAGTCAGGTGTGTAAAGATAGATAAATTAACGATATATACGATGTAAGGTATAAATACATACAAAACGGAAATCTTCGATTTAAAACCGGAAACGTCACAGCAGTGACTTCTTTGATGGCCTCCAGAAAATAAAATGCATTTTCTATCGGCTGTAATCTATGCAACATTGCAGTCGTCAGCGGCCACATTTGGCATGAAGATACAAGAATGATGATACTTTGATAAAACAAAGATGAAATGGGTTGAAAACTGGTTGAAAACTAGTACAGATGTATCTTTAAAAATAAACTTACCAGAACCAGAATTTGCACCAATCTTAAGCCTATCTTTACTGTCAGAGGGGTATACACTGTGTCATTGGTCACGACTATTTTGTCCCCGGGTGGAAGGACGAGCCTGTTGTAAGCTTTCTCCTAATGATGATAAAATAATCAAAATTGTTATCATGAAAGTAATGGAAGAAATAATTGGCTTATTTAGATACAGAACAGATAATATTTTATTATGACTTATACATGTACATTGTCAGTTGCACATACAATATACAAAACAACGTGGTACATGGAGAATAAATCAAAATGTTACGGAGAAAGAAATATAGGAAGAAATAGGTTTTAACCCTTTACCAGACGACAAAATTTTAGCCCTGTCGAAATTGAAACCATTTGCAGATAACAATTTCATTGTGGCTCAAATGGTGCAATTGTTTATTGATTGTGTAGAAAACATTGTGGGAAAAGGAGAAAATGCTGGTTACCAGCATTTTCTCCTTTTCCCACAATGTTTTCAAAAGGCTTCTTTCCAAGGGTCGCCAAAAGTCGTCACTGTGTGGTAAAGGGTTAAAGTACGTTAAGTATAAATTAATAGTAATGGAGCTTTTTTCTTAGAGTAGTATTAGAGCTTTTCTCTTTTCCCCTCTATGTTTTCAAAAGCCTTTTCCATTCAGGATCTTTAAAATTCGGGATTGCTTGGTAAGGGGCTAAAAAGCTATAAATCTATAATATTTCCAACCTTGTTGCGAGAGCAATTTTGATATAGACTGTAATTTTCTTAATGATGATTTTGTCTTCGGATTTTAATAGTTCGGTACATTTGTACATGGATGGGCGATTTGACTTGCAAGTTGACACGATTTGTCTTGCAATTTGGCAGAATTTTATACAATTTGACTTGCAAGAGAAGGTAATTTGATTCATGGAATGGTGTTTTACTCCGTTTTCACCATTACTTCAGTAATATCACGCCGACAGCTTACATATTCATGTATGTCCTGGGTTTCACCAGTAGTAGGCTAGGGCTCTGAAGTGCCTTGCCCAAAGACACTCCCACTAAAATTCGACAGTAGTTACTATAACTCTTTACCAGATGACAGAGTTTTAGACTTGTCCATTTTGAAAGCATTTGCAGACGACATAACAAATATGGCTTTGATTCTGAAATTTGTCTTACAAGGGTAGAAAACGTTGAGTGGGAAAGGGGAAATGCTGAGCACCAGTATTTTCTCCTCTCCCCTACAATATATTCAATAGTCTTTCTCCTCAGGGTCGTTAAAAGATGGAACTGTTTTGTAAATGGGTTCAATTTGAGCTGAGCACAGGAAGCGCATCCGGTGACGAGCTTGTAATGGAAGTGACGTGGGGTTGGTGCATTTGAATTCTGCGGTGGACTTAAATCCTAACTAAATATTTTCCCAGAATCGACTGTTTCGAAGCCAGTCATCTAACTGCTGATGCCAGTTTTGATGCTCATATTGTTGGAAAGCAGCCAGAGGCTTGGACAGAGTCACGTACGCATAATTTGTGACGAAGCACCAAGAATGCATCGATGAGCACCGGCGCAGTCGTGAAAAAAAAAATGGAAATACATGTACGAAAAAAACACAAACAATTAAGATATAAATGAAAACGAAATGGAAAGGAGTCTTTCATGCAATTACAAAATTGCCGAAAACACTATCAATAAAAGAGTCCTTCAAAAAGACGAGGCGATACTTAAACTACGAGGAACTTGCGATTAACTCTTTACCAAACGATATCATTTTAGACTTGTCCAAATTGAAAGCGCTTGCATACAATGTGACTATTTTTTTTGCGGGGGGGGGGGTTAAAAACATTGTAGGAAAAGGAGAAAATGCTGGTTACCAGCATTTTCTCCTTTCCCATAATGTTTTCAGAAGGCTTCTTTTTCAGGGTCGTTAAAAGTCGGGATTGTGCAGTAAAGAGGTAATCACGATACATATATGCAAATGTCTTCATGTATGATACTAAATATAGAAACTGATACGTCACATTGGCACAGCAGCGTTGCATAAACATGACCGAAAAGTTAAAAATAGCCACTTACCTGCATCAAAAAATGATGAAGCTTTTGCTCATACGGTAAATCACAGCACACATCCAATACAAACAGTTGCACAACGAATATAGTTATACTGATTTTATCCATATTGATATAGTTATACTCTAACAGATTGTTGAAAGTCGTCTGTCAGGTAAAACAGTTCTCATATACAAGTCCACAAATTACACAGACCGCAACTTGTATTTGCAAGCAATTCTTAGCGTAAATTCTAACTTTGGAAAGGAAAAAATAAGCCTTCTAATTGGCGAGACTGTTACAGTTAATTTAGAATCGGAACAGATAACAGTGTTTGTTTCTAAAGACGAAGAGCGTATCGTATGGACACCTCGTGAAATTCACAAACGCTGTAATTCAAGAGCAATATTTAACTCTTTGACAAACGACAAAATTTAGGAATTGATCAAATTGATAGCATTTGCAGACGGCAAATTATATGTATGACAAATGATGATTTTTGTCTTTGATAGGGTAGAAAACATAGTGGGAAAAGGAGAAAATGCTGGTTACCAGCATTTTCTCCTTTTCCCACAATGTTTTCATTTAAGCCTTCTTCTTTAGGGTCAAATTCGAAGCATATGCAGACGACATATAAAATATTGCTCAAGTGATATTACGTATCTTTAAATGACAGAAAACATCGTGGGAAAAGGAGAAAATGCTGGTTACCAGCATTTACTCCTTTTTCACGATGTTTTCTAAAGCCTTTAATGTCATGTTAGTGATTGATTGATTGATTGACTGATCGATTGAATGGTATCTTATACTGCTATTAACATTATTTCAGTCATATAACGGCGACAGCTCACATATTAATGTATTTCCCGGGTTCCACAAGCAATAGGCTAGGGCTCTTAAATGTCTTGCCCAAGGACACTCCAACGAAAAACCTAGTGTCATGTTCGTTAAAACAAGGGATTGCATGGGATCGGAACAACTAAAATAAAGGTAGTTATAATGTCTCTGAAACGTTACAAGTAACATACAAGTGACAAATATTATTGCTCTTGTTGAAAGGGTGGGAAAAATCCCTCCAGTCTGCTAAGAATAGATGATGCGTCCTTCCAAAGAAACTTGCTAATATCGAAAGAATGATAAGTCAGATGATAAGGCTTAGATTCTTCTTTGATATCATTACTGATATTCCAAAAGACATAGCGTTAAATTCTGCATAGATCTAAAATTCAAAATGTTAAGTCGGAACCCTAGTGCAATCACACAGACGCGACCTTTGACCTCGAGTATGACGTCTTCCTCTAATCTTATCCAGTTCACGACCATGAGGAAGAAGATTTTGAAAACATTGTGGGAAAAGGAGAAAATGCTGGTAACCAGCATTTTCTCTTTTTCCTACAATGTTTTCTACTCTTTGAAAGACAAATATCATGTTTTGAGTAACAATTATTTTGTCGTCTGCAAATGCTTTGAGTTTGGACACGTCTAAAATTTTGTCGTTTGGTAAAGAGTTAAACATTATTCAGCCGATCACAACCGTTGATGTACTGTTCGAAGAGTATCGACAGATATTAACCCATATGGACGTAAAGTCTGATCATGTTCTTACACTGTTAAATACGTATTTAATTCTTAGGCTGCAAAGCGCGACTTACTGACTTTTTTGTGGACAGTGTAAATCAAGATCAGACTGCACAGAACGTGCAGTCTGAACTTGGATCTACACTGTCCAATAACGAGATATCTTTCTCAAAAAATAATTTTGAAATAACATTAGTCGGGTTATTTACTATTGGATTGAAAGTTTTATTTAAACTTATTAAGCAGAATAGTGGTTTAGTTGTTACACTTAACCTGCTATTAATAAGTTAAATGAAGCTGTCACTTCTATAGTGAAAACCCATTTATTGCTATTTTAAAGTTATTTTTCAAAAAAAAAAAAATATCTCGTTATCGGACAGAATAGATCCAACATCAGACTGCATATTCTGTGCAGCCTGATCTTGTTCCACACTGTCTAAAAAAGATCCTTGAGTGGCGCTTAGTAACCCTAAGGGTTAAATCTTTAATATTCTCCGTACTAACCCTTTACCAAACAATCCCGTGTTTTAACGACGCTAAGATATAAAGCTTTTATAAACATTGTTGGTAAAGGAGAAAATGTAGCATTTTCTCTCCTTTTCCGACAATGTTTTCTACCTTTTGAAAGGCAAGCCAACCACTTAAACCACGTTCAAAGAGTCGTCTTCAAATGCTTTCAGTATGGAACAATCCACAGTTTTGTCATTCGGTAAAATGGAATGAATTGTGTTTTATGCCGCTTCCAACATTATTACAGTCATATCACGTAGGCAGCTCAAATATTTACATATTTCCTGGATTTTACCAGTACTAGGCTAGGGCTCTGAAGTGTCTTGCCGAAGGACACTCACATGAAAAATCCAGTGGAACTAGTGATGCTCGAACCCGGGGCCTCCAGGTCACGAGTCCTACACTTTAACACTGAGCCACGCAGGACCTCTTTCATTCGGTAAGAGGTACAGTAGATTCTACAGAGCGGTTCCCACGGCTCTTTCAGTGCCGCAAGATAAGAATTAAAAACTCTCAGCGAAAGCACAAGATCGTAGATTGTGTATTTAATCACATGTACATTTCATCTATTCACTAACTGTTTACACAAGAATAAATATCCCATGCTATTAACTATATACCTCTTCCATCCTTTCTCAATAATACCTTCAGTTTTATTTTTTGCTAGCGATGAGCCTCGCGTACTGTTAAAGTTAAAGGGGAACTGTGGTGAATATTTGTGCTATTTGAATTCTGCTAACGACAGCTGCGTTATGAACGACGATATTGATAACAGTCATGCTCTGTGAAAAGGGGGTTTAGTGTATCAGCAAAAAGTATCAACCCAGGTCAGCCTGCGCAGTCCGCGCAGGCTGACCTGTGTCGAAACTTTTTGCATTTTGGTAAATATTCTACCTCTTGGTTCATTCAGTTTTAAGACAAAATGCATTTTATGGATCCATAATTATGTGTCGACTTTCTTGGTATAATCATCACGGTCACGCATTAAACTACCTTCTGCTGGAGCATGATTCATATCTAATTGTGATTCTGATATTGCGGTCGGTATTGCTTGTCTTTGAGAAAAGTACTTTTGCACATCTAGTTTTATTTGTTTATAATATTTCTTGAATCATATTAGTTACAAGCATTCTTTGATGCCTTCTTTAAAAATGTACATGTTTTTGGTATCTCTAAAGAGGAAAAGATAACAGGTAGTGGGGGTGACTGAAATACTAGAATGATTCTTTCTAACTTTTAAGAACCCACTAACCGATAAGATATAGTCAGACAATAACGTCGAGTCTATGTATTCGGACAATAACGTCGAGTTCATGTATTCAGGTTATAGGGTCTAGTTTATGTATTCAGACAATAACGTCAAAGTTTGTGTATTCAGGCAATAACGTCTAATTGATGTATTCAGACAACAACGTTTAGTTTATGTATTCAGACAATAATGTATAGTTTATGTATTCAAACAATAATGTCTATTTCATGTTTGTATATAGTAACGACTAGTTTATATATTAAGACAATAGCTTCTTGGTTATGTATTCAGACATGATGTCTACTTTATCTTTTCAGACAAAAGCGTCTTGTTTATGTATTCAGACGATAACGTCTAGCTTATGTATTCACACGATAACGTCTAGCTTATGTATTCACACGATAACGTCTAGCTTATGTATTCAGACGATAACGTCTAGCTTATGTATTCAGACAAAAGCGTCTTGTTTATGTATTCAGACAATAACGTCTAGTTGGCATATTCAGAAATTACGTCTAATTTATGTATTCAGACAATAACGTCTAGCTTATGTATTTAGCCAATAACGTCTATTTTTTTATTTAGCCAATAAGGTCTAGTTTATGTATTCAGACAAAAACGTCTAGTTTATGTTATCAAACAATAACATCTAGTTTAAGTATTCAGACAATAACGTCTAGTTTATGTATTCATACAATAAAGTCTAGTTTTTGTGTTCAAACAATAACGTGTAGTTTTTGTATTCGGACAATAATGTCTAGTTTATGTCTTCAGATATTAACGTGTTGTTTATGTATTCAGACAATAACGTGTAGTTTATGTATTCAGACTATGACGTCTATTTTATGTATTCATACAATAACGTCTTGTTTTTATAGTCATACAATAACTTCTTGTTTATATAATCGTACAGTAACGTCTAGTTTATGTGTTAGGACAATAACGTCAATTTTTTGTATTCAGACTCATGAGGTGTCATGATACACCTAGTATTTGCTTTCTCAATAACTCAAAGGCATTCGTAACATTTAAACATAGTATTAAAGCTGTTAACCCTCTCAGTGCCATATGCAAAATAGGGGCATTTGCAGATGGTATAGATCAATATCAGATTGCACAAAATAGTTTTTTGGGACGTAAAAATTTAACAATAACAAAAAATTTTGACTCATGTCAGCCTTTGCGTACTGGATAGGCTGACATGAGTCGATACCTTTTGCACATGCAATAAACCCCCTTTTTAGTAGAGCACGACTCATATATTTGATGCTATCCAACGCGTTAAATAAATTTGATAGTACAAAACGGTAATATAAGATCCTTGATACATTAAGCCTCCGGCTCACCAGTACAAGGTTTGGTATCTTCGGTATCATGCTCACTGAGGACCTCTAGCGATGGTCGACGTGGATCAGTCAAAGATCTGTGGCTGACAGTTTAAAAAGAACGTGTAACGTCTTTACTAGAACGCCCCATCAAAATTTTATTGCGACCTGTCTATTGCGATTTAGGAGGAATTTAGTGTTTTACCCCATTCGGCTTTTCTCTCCATTAGTGTGTCTTATGGACGAATCAAAGAACAGAAGAAACAAAGATATGAGTGGAATATGATATTACAAAATCATAATCTAATATACTAAGTTTATTTTGATGGAAACAAAACAAAAAACAAACAAGAAATAAACAAAGTTCGGACGGCTAGTTTCTTTGGGTACCTTTCACTAGTCTGCGCAGATTTACGCATTTTTTTGGCGGATTGAATATACACACATACGATCTCTGCGTTACCTATAGGTATGTGATGGCGTAAAGTTATACGAATATTTATTCAATTCGTAAAGTTGTGCAGTTTAGTGAAACTTGTTTTCAGACATGGTGCTTGCTTACAAAAACTGTGTACGCAAAATTTGTGCGTACGCAGTTTAGTGAAAGGTACCCCTGAGCTGTGCTTTTGTTGCGTGCGATTTATGATGGTAACAAGTACATCGCTTTCCAAGGATATTGGTAGTATCACATAACTTATCGGAGTAAATGGGCCAAACTCTCCTTTATTACATAATGATGGTAGGCCTATATGGAACATAAATGCCACCAAGCCTTCTTAATGAGAGACACATCGTCATGTAATATTTCTATTTATCAGCAATTACGAGCACAAAATACAGACTTTCTCAAACTAATTCGTAATCTTTGTGGGGAAAATCAGAGCAAGATCTGTTGACCTTTTCGATTATTTATTCTAACATGAAATGCGAATTCGGCTCTATAAACACAGTGCAAGGAAAGCGTGGTAAAATCTGCGACATTCCATGCAGAGTGACGTCATTCTGTATAAAGTAAGTTAGTGAGTTATTCAATGGAACATAATCTTCATCCGCGTTTTTACTCTAAGGATGAACTTGTTTTCCTTTCATAAAGAATTGGTCATGTTAGAATCGAAATAATCTTCTTTCTATCGTGGTTTATCGTTCAATAAACCACGTTGTGAGTTATGAGGCGCAATGAATAAACCACTCGGGCTATCGCCCTTGTGGATTATTTATTGTGCCTCATAACTCACAACTGTGGTTTATTGAACGATAAACCACGATAGAAAGAAGATTATTTCTTAAATAATAACTGTTATTGTTTCATATTACTACTGTAACGTGCAACGACCTGGTCACCCATCCAGGCGCTAGCTATATCCATATACTATGCTTAACTTGCACGGAGAGAACTGCACCAAACCGCATCGCTGTAAAAGCTACCGCGACAGCAATGCATGTTTTAAATGCTCATACATGTATATCTAACCACTCTCCGTGACACTACATACTATACACTGAATGATTCATTTAATAAATTAATTTCATAGAAAAATGAGACAAGCTCTGTGAAAAGGGGGTTTAATGCAGCTGCAAAAAAATGTATCAGGTCAGGTCAGTCTGCGAATTGTGCGTTCGGTCAATTTTCTATATGCCAAAGAACCAGTCTACCGCATGATTCAGACAGTTGTAAGACAAAAAGGGTTTTATGTTTCTATAATTACATGATGACGTGCTTTGTATAATGTTCCAGGGAGATGCTCAAACCCCGTTTTGTCTGAGCGTCGCTCTATCTGTAAATCGGCCGATTACAGTGATATTAATGGTCTGCAACACGCGAAAAGGGGCTTTCGGACATTTACGTAAAGTGTCGTCCCGATCAGCCTGCGCAGTCCGCGCAGGCTAATCCGAGACGGCACTTTACGTCAATATTAGATTTTGTCCTACAGTAGACTTGCGTGAATCACAAAATCACACACGATCGGAAAGTGTCGTCTCGGATCAGCCTGCGCGGACTGCGCAGGCTGATCCGGGATGACACTTTACGCAAATGTCCGAATGCCCCTTTTCGCGTGTTGCAGGCCAATTTTCATGCAACAGACTTTCATTTATCTCGAATTAGTGATATTTTGTGATTCTTCAAACGTTTGTTGTATTTGAAGCTGACGCTTTGATAGTGTAATTGCATGTTTCGGCAAAACTAACATAACATCAGACAATCAGATTTTTGTTTCATGAGATGAAAGAACATTTTCGTGCTGAATAGAAATGTTATAAATTATATATGGTATATATATATACACTAACCATTGCCGAGCCTCGGTAGCGCAGACGGTAGCATACAGGACTCAAGAACAGGATTCGATCCCTGGCTCGGCAAATTTCTTTCCGAGGATTGATGATAGTCATTGCGACAGAATTCATTCCTCTCTCACCGCTGATCATTGTTTCGACGATAATTATGTGGAAAAGCAGCTAGTGGCTTAGAAAGAATATTATGCAGAGTACTGGTAAAAGAAACTCCCGAAAAGCATGGATAGGTGCACTAGCCGCCGCGATATAACTGAAATAATGTTGAAAATGGCGTTAAACAATCAATCAATCACTAACCATTCTTTACCCTTAGGCCGCTGAGCGGGACTCACTGACCTTTTTCGGACAGTGTAGATCAAAATCAGACTGCACATCCCGTGCAGTCTGATCTTCGATCTACACTGTCCAATGAGGAAATAACTTTTCTCCAAAAATACCTTTGAAATACCAAAATTTGGGTTTTTTACTATCAGGATGAAAGTTTCATTTCACTTATTCTGCAGTGTAAGGTCAAGAACGTTCTCAGTCTTATTTTCAATAATGTACTAAATTTGAAAGTAATACAACTTCTGATTGGCTAAACCATTTGGTTTAGCCAATCAGAATTTGTGTTACTTTCAAATGTTGAAAATCTTGGAGAATAAGACAAAGAATGTTCGTAAGAATGGTTGGTAAATATGGCCGCAGAACTTGTGTTACTTTCAAATTTAGAAAACTCTTAAGAATAAAACTATGAATGTTCTTCAGATTGAATGGTGAATATGGACTCAGAACTTCGAAAGGAATTCAACTATTGACCAGACGAAAATAAAAAAACCTTGTCCAAATTGAAAGCATTTGCAGACGACAAAATAATGTGAATATTTCAAATTCGTCTTTGGTAAAATAGAAAACATTCTGGGAAAACAGGGAGAAGCTGGTTTCCATCAGTTTCCTTTTTCCACAATGTTTGTAAATTGTTCTTCCATTGATTAGTTAAAACTCGTGATTGGTTGGTAAAAGGCTAACGGACAATTGTGTTATGCATGCGTATGCCTGAACCTGTGGTGTAGGTATTTTTATGCATTGTTTTATGGAAACGAATCATACATGGTTAACTAAATATTGGTTAGGAGAAGAACTTACTGGCGCTTTGGAATAGAAAAAAAAAAATCCCATATTTTATTTCATAACTACTTTTGTTTTTAATGTAAGACAGCCATTACGAATTTTCTTGTCTTAGACACGTGTGAGATAAGAAAATAGTGCCGCATTAGATCAATGCGCTCTAAATATACGCCTCTTACGAACAATGTCCATAACAAAGAAACAAATGAATGGCAGAAATAAAGGGTCCGGGCAGGATTCGAACCTAGAACGGCCGGACGAAAGGACAATACCCTAACCACTGAGCTAAAGAGATATCTCCCTAACGCAGTTGTTAAGTATTGTATTTAAATCGGGACGAAGCCATGCATGAAGGAGTGGTCTCCCGTAACAGCCTCATTTCTAAAACATTGTCGACCAAGATTCCTTGTGGCATTGACTGTCAAAACTGATGATCGTGACAAAGCTGCAAGCTTTAGTATGTTCAGATGTAAAATAAATCCCTTATATGCAAGTTTCTTTGGAACTATTTTTGTCTGTGATGTACAAACCTGTCAAAGAAACAAATAGACATTATGTAAATTTCATTACACATGCAGATGAAGGTCTTTCTTGTAACACGTCATGAACTGTAATTATTGAGATACAGTTATGTGATAAAAAGAATCTGACATTCGTAGGCTTTTGAGGTAAAATTTCGTTAAACTCCTGCACAAACGATGTTATTAAGCTCGACAAAGGCCCGGTATATAACACTTTTTTTGAAGACTTGATTGATAAATTTTATCTCAAACACCAACTCATACCAGATCCTATATACACGTATCTGTACCGCCTGAATAGTGGATATTTGGGGTTTACCATCTTCTGTAGAATTGTTCTTGCTTACCTAAACATCGTCCTGGGATCGATTTGGCAACATGTGTTACACGGTAAAACACGTGTTGCAGTCACATTACTTTTACATTAATATCTACGGTCACGTGAGGAGAAACCGTCCGATGGGGGTGAAATAAGAATTGTTTCATGGTCTGTGATGATTTGAAAGACATTGATTCTCGTTGTACTAATTACTTTCTGATTTCTTCTTGGAATTACACAAACCAGTAATTATTAACCCTTGTCCTGCTAAATAAGTTAAATAAAACTTTTAAGCCGATAGTATAAACCCTATTATGTTATATCAGACTTATTTCTTGATAAAAAATATCTCCTTAACGGACAGTGTAGATCCAAAATCAGACTGAACGTTCTGTGCAGTCTGATCTTGATCTACACTGTCCGCAAAAGGTCCTTGAGTGGCGCTTAGCAGTTTAAGGGTTAATGGCCTTTATGGTTGCTTGAGGAAAACTAACGGCGATAACTAATTCATTTTAATCTGTCTTGCATTTCACCAGTACAATATATAGTACCTTACCAAAGATCCCACTAAGGTGACAAACGACCCCCTCCATTCATGTAAGAAGATCATGTGAGAGATTCCTCCTACCTGACCCGCACCACAAGGCGCTCTAGAAGACCAAGTCACAAACCCCTCTTATTGTGACCAGGGCCAAATGGCACTCTAAAGGACCATGTCACACATCCCTTCAACGTGACCAGCGCTCTAGAAGACCAAGTCACAAATCCCTTCTATGCGAATAGGGCCACATGGCGCTCTTGAAGGCTATGCCAGAGACCCCCCACGTGACCAGTGCCACGTGGCGCTTTTTAAGACCACGCCAAAGATCCTCCTGTGTGACCAACAATACTCTTGAAGACCATACCACAGACCCATCCTATGTGACCAGGGCTACATGGCGCTCTTTAAGACAATGTCAGACACCCTCCCCCCCCACCCCCGTGACCAGCGACACTAAGCGCTCTTTAAGACCATGCCACAGATCTTTCCTATGTGACTAGGGCCGCATGACCTTCTAGAAAGCCATGCCAAAGACCCCGCCCCCCATGTGACCAATGCCAAATGACGCTGCCATGTCAGAGATCCCCCTACGTGACCAGCGCCCGATTTTCTGATAACAAAAGCTACAATCACTGTGTCATGGAAATCTACTTACTGTTTGAAAGAAAAGATTTTGGCCCGTTTTCACCAACAATTCTTAATTACTTTCTAGATTTTAGAATGTAACGCAGTTTCATATTGCCTAAACCATCTGGTTTAGCCAGTCAGAAATTACGTTACTTTCAAATGTAGAAAATGCTTTAGAATCAGACTAAGAATGTTATTTAGAATACGGGCCCTAGTATCTTTTCAGACATTACAGACCAATAAAGAGCAGTATTTACAGGAAACGACATTTCGATTAATTTGACGTAGAGCTAACCAAAAGGACTTAACTTTTCCTGAACTCTGGGATTTTTGTAGACATTCTATATCAATTGCTATTTTTTCTGCATAGCTGAATATGTTGGCTTTTGACCTACTTTTTGGTACTGATAACAGATGAATAAATATCAATTTGTGATTGGTCAAAAATACAGACATGCTTATTCTAAGTGCCCCTGTCTATTGGCGGGCAAATTTACGCAGTCTATCTTTTTAAAATTATTTCTTGTTAGATATATAACTGACCAAAAAGATGAATACCTAGCGGTGAGGAAAGTGATATCTACATGTATGAATGGTGTAGAAAAGGTATCAATTGCTTTTAACATGCACCATTCAAAGTCAAATCCTATCGTTTGGGTCACATTAATTTTACTGTCTTCAAATGCTTTCATCATAGCAAAGTCTACAATTTTGCAGTTTGGTAGAAACAGGTTAAGGAATTAATTTGTTCTATCTGGTTTTCTTATCTACGGGAAAATTACGTTTGTCAATTCTTATTTACACCGACCGGTGATCTATTCTCTGCCTATTTTTATTGCTTGCCATTTCACACGGTTGTCTTGCATGCAACAAATCATGTAACATAACAGACGGCACAGGTCGACTGGCGAAATTAATCTTTTCACCCTTAGGCTACGAAGAGGGACTCAAGGACTTTTTGCAGAGAATGTAGATCAAGATCAGACTGCACAGAACATGCAGTCTGATCTTAAATCTAAATTGTCCGATACAGTGAGAATTTTCCTTGCAAAAAGAAATGTGAAATCGAAATAATGGGACTATCACTATCTCATAGAAATCTTCATTTTTATATATTAGGAGATTAAAGATACAACTCTACTCGTTTTCAGGCAGACTTAGTCAGTTTTTAACCCATTTCATCTTTATTTTACGAAACTATGATCATTCTGGTATCTTCATGCCAAATGTTGCCCCTGATGGCAGCATGATTACACAGATTACGACGAATAGAGAGTGTAATTAATGTTTTGGAGGCCTTCAAAGCAATCACTGTTGTCGTTTCCGGTGTTAAATGAAGACAAGTCCATTGAGTTTCTTTATCCCATACACATATTTATCGATTATTTGCCCATGTTTTCATAGCTGACTAATATCTGAACAATTATACACGCTATAAAGTTTTAACTGCGTTTTTTTTTTTTTCCTCCCTGGCTGTGAAGATGTATCGTTAAGGATAGGGCACCCTAATGGGATTCTTGTAACATCGCCTTTCATCGCCGAAAAAACGTACGGATTCGGCTAAAACTTGGGCAATCCGTAATCGATCGGCTGATAGACTCTGCTTCCGCGCATAGATTACGGATTACCCGAGTCATAGCCGAATCCGTACGATTTTGGAGATGAAAGGCGATGTTACACGAATCCTATTAGGGTGTACCATCCTTAAGGGTTGATATCGCTCATTCCATGAATGATAACTCCAATATGAAGCGACAGATGTAAATGAAGTTCAAATCGTCTTCATTGTAATAATAAAAGTTTGACATGAAACATGCCGACAAACATTTAGGGGCACCATACCTTTTATGACTTTATAAAAACAGAGTATAAACTGTATTCTCTAGGAAAACTTAGAACTACACAAAGAATCTGTGACAGCGTCTTAACTCTTAGGCTGTTAAGCTCAACTCAAGGACCTTTTTGCGGACAGTGTAGATCAAGATCAGACTGCACAGAACGTGCAGTCTGATCTTTGATCTACACTATCCGACTAGAGGATATTTCTCCCTAAAAAGATACCTATGAAATAGAAAAAATTGGGTTTTTACTATTGGCTTGAAAGTTTCATTTCACTTATTTAGCAGAATAAAGGTGAAAAGACGTAACTTGGTGGTAAAAAAAATCTTGTTGGGTATTTTTATATCAGGAAAATGTGTCTTATCCCTTTAGCATACGAAACTTGGCCCGATCTCACGAAAAAACTTATGTCTCTTATCTTACTCAAATCAGCCAACAGATTTATTTTCCGTCTTAAGATGAGTTTGTTATTTGAAACGCAATTCTGTAACATTAACAGTCTAAATTCAAACCCTGAGCTGACACAACGTTTCGGACTCAACTCAGCAAAATATTGCACTTCAGTCAGTTAACTAAATTAAGTCCGTGTCGTGTAATCTCAGGATTTGAGAGTGTTACTTAAGTCTCTTAATGTTAGTGAAATGCGTTGTTGGTTGCAAACTCAACTTAAGTCAGAACCTGAGAAAGTTTACATATAAGGTCATACCTATAGAGGCAAAGTTTGTCAAACAATCAGGTGTCTTTGGATTGCTTATAATAAATCAAACAACGTCATTCTCAGAAAGTGCTTTTGATTTTAATTTCTTGACAAGTAAACAACTCAATCAAGCTACAGAGTGGTGAGAAACCAAGTCAAATTTATGTAATGAATACCATTCAAAACCGAAAGATGAAATTTACATATCTGATATGGCGAAACGACGTATAATAAACAAAAGTCAGGAATGGAATGTTTAAATCATGATTAAAGTAGAACAATACAAAGAATATTAAAGGAACACCTCACACGAAGTTATTAACGATGAAATTTATGAAAATATTGCGGCACTGACATACACAGAAGAAATCACAATAGTATATATTTCAGCTATGCTCTGGCAAAAAGGGGTTTGAATGCATGTCAGTGATACATTATTACAAGCAAGTTATCACATAATTATAGATCAATTAAGTCCGTTGTGTCTACCAACCGGCTGAATCAAGCGATAAAATGGTCCTTGGACATGCAGAAAATTTGCCAAAAGCAAAAACGTTTCGACCCAGGTCAGCCTGCGCGACTGCGCAGGCTGACCTGGGTCGATACTTTTTGCTAAGGTATTTAAGCCCCTTTTTCACAGAGCATGGCTCGTTTGTTGCTGCACAGCTTAGACATACAACCAGGCTATCGCTGTTACTGCACAGTGATAAGAACCACGCTTTTCTAGAACTTCAGGACTGTCCCCATGTTGCATTGTAGTTGTAGCATCTGCTGGCGGCTTGGAAAATTTCTGGTTAAATATAAAACCTCGTCATTCAAGAAGTGCAAACTTTTTCAATATGGCGCCTTCCTTCTTGGGTGTCAAGGGTAAATAAATAACTGTACGATAGTATGGCTGTAACTTGCAAAATCTAAATTGCAGAATTTACTCTCTCCCAGAGACTCGTTGATTGATTGATTGATTGATTGATTGATTGACTAATTGATTGATTGATTGTTGTTTAATGCCGTTTTCAACATTATTGCAGTTATATCGCGGCGGCAAGTGCACCTATCCATGCTTTCCTGGAGTTTCTTTTACCAGTACTCCGCACAATATTCTTTCCAGGCCACTGGCTGCCTTCCCATATAAACATCGTCAAAACGTCAATATGTGGAACGCAAACGTTTGTGAAATGTAACAATTCAGGTTTGTCTATTTTTCTTCCAAATTTGTTGCAGTCTTGAAAAAAAAAAAAACATTATTAAATGATACAGTTTTGAATATAATTATATTTCATATAATATATAGTGTTATTATAATATATTATAACTACGATTCTTCTCTTCATGTAAATGAAAGTTATTTTCTTTCTCTTATTTTGGTTTATAAACCTAAAACACTCATGATACCCAAGACATCATTCATATAACGAAAACGGTTAGTTCCTATAAACAAAAAATTTAATCCGATGGAAACTGATTTTATCTTTTACCATACAATCTCGAGTTTTAACGATCCTGAAAGGGAAGGCTTTTGAAAACATTGTAGGAAAAGGAGAAAATGCTGGTGACCAGCATTTTCTCCTTTACCCACAATGTTTACTAACCTTTCAAAACCTTTCTCTAACTTTTCACAGACAAATCCAATCATTTCGGCCACATTTATTATGTCGTCTGCAAAGACCCTGAATTTGGATCAGTGTAAGATTTTGTCGTTTGGTAAAGAATCAAGGGCACAGGAACTGGTATGAATTGTCTGACAGGGTCTAGTTACTGGGGAGTTGGGGAACACGTAAAATTGCCGCTCCCCATGGGCAACCGTGGGTCATATATCGACGGAGCGTTGAGAAATATACCCATCGTGCCACAGAGACAGGCTGTTGTGAATATCCACAGGAAGAGACGATCCATCACCATAGCAACGTAATGCCAATCGTTCGTGTCCTGATAAAAGAGAAAGGTAATGAATATTAGCTCACAAATACTTTTGTACATTATAAAACAGCATTTAAAGGTACAATAGCGTCCGAGAAAATCAAATCAGGTGTTAAAATGCATTTAAATTGAAATCATACCATTTAAAAGTATGGAAAATAATGTGAAGATGACCATCTGTTATTGTATGATCGGTCCAAGTGTTAGTCGTTGGTAGAAAAATGAATTTTAAAATCAGGCAAAAAGTAAACAAAATATACAGTGACCTGGCAGGTTTTAACCTAATTTTGAAATTAATTTCTATGACATCGACTAACACTGGGACCGACCGTCCAGCAAACAGATTGTCATCTTCATAATAAATTCCATAATTTTGAATGGTGTGACTTAAATTGAAATGCACTTTAACACCTGCTTTAATGACTTTTGGCAGCTATTGTTACATTGACAAAACACAAATACATGTTTGACCTCTTGCTTCTTTAGAAACCACTAAAGCTGTGGATTTATTAAACCGTACACTCATTTACAAATTCATTCAAGTAAAAATTTTTATGTTGCATCATAAATGTAGTTCACCTACTAAAGATACAATTTACCATGACAACTACTGTTACAGACACTATACGTATACAGAGTTTATACTACAAGAGAAAAAGGGTTGTATTTCCGTAATCCTACGACTTCAAGATAAATGAAATGAACAACTCCTGATCTACAAACAGGCCATTTACTTGCAAAGTTTTGGTGTCTGTAAGGATTTCCAGATAAGCCGAACTTATGCTAAATCAACTTGAAATTCAAACGGTTTTCTGAAAAAAATTCTGTTGTAGGGATCATAATTATCATGGCGGGTAAAAAGAGTTAATGTATAACTCGCATCCTTTGATTTCAGTTGGTAAAGTGTTTTCCTACATGGGTAACAAAGATTGCCACTAACATAGGTGCCATGCTTTGGCGAAAGGGGGGCAAAATGCATATCCGTGATACATGATACCAACCAAGCCTTCGCATAATTATGGATCCATAAAATCCATTTTGTCTAGTAACCAACGGAATCATGAGGTAGACTAATCTTTCGACATGCAAAAAATTGACCAACAGTAAAAAGTTTCGGACCAGGTCAGCCTGCGCGGATTGCGCAGGCTGACCTGGATTGATACGTTTTGTAGATGCATTAAGCATGTCTTTAGTTATATTTTTTGGATACCTACCGACATTTCTTGATCTTCTTTCTTTAGTTGCTCCGCGATGTATTTCACTCCTTTCAGAGACTCTCTGATCTCGGCTGGATATTTTGACAGGTTGTCTGCTGTCTCAGATGCGCCTCTCTTTCTTAAATGCTCAAACCGCGGTCCATCTTGGCAGTAAGTTTGGGTAAGTTCAACAGTCTCGTGATCTGTAGCGTTTAAGAAATCCCTTCCATTTACTGATTTAATTTTTCTTTTGCCCTTTTTCTTGTAACCCGGTCGTTGCATACAAAGAATTCTGGGTAGAATCTCCGTGAAGACACGTTTCACCCATGGAGACATTTCATGTGTCGCCGGCGACCGGAAGTGAACACTTAATGTGTACACTGTCGTAAATATGGACATAGTCACAACTACCATTGTAAAAAGTAAATATTTTCCAATTAACGGAATTACGATTGAAGTGGGTGGGTTGATATCAGACAGTAACAGGAAGAACACGGTTAAAGCAAGAACGATAGAAATAGACAATGTTATCTTCTCGCCAGAGTCACTTGGTAAATAAAACACAAGGATGGTCAAACCGGATATAGCAACGCACGGCATGATGAGGTTGATGGTATAGAACAAGGTGCGACGTCGTATGGTGATATTAAACATGATGTCTGGCCAAGGTTCTAAGCAACACGGATAGAACTTTTCCATTCGTCGAGCTGTAACATTGATGATGTCCCACTCGACGTTTGGATAGTATTCGCATAGATCAACGCCAAGGGGTACCACAATCTGGTTGTTAATTGTTACACCTCGATCTTCCCAGATATGACGTAAGTCCAGCTGTAATGAATGAATGAATATATGGAGTTTTATGGCGCATCGACATCTACGGTCATTTTGCGCGCGCAAAAAAAAAAGAAATGAAAGGGAAGAATAGCATGTAAGAATGTGAGTCATGAGCATATGATGAAAGATGTATTATGAAATGATACTATAATGGTATTAAAATAAAATAGATATACAGTGATAAGAATAAATTAGTCTAAATATGAATAAAAAGTTTAAAAACAATATCACAATTTTGTATAAGGTCCAATCTCCTTGAGAAAAGCAATGTCCCTGATCAGATCGACAACCTTTATGGTATGCCTTGATCCGTCATTGGTGACAGTTTTGCTGGAATTTATCTGTATTTTACAATGGTGTTTCATAGGATGTCAATTATCAACATTTTGATTTACGATTGTTCCGTATATAGTTTCAAGGTATGGTATGGACAAGGGATTTAAGTCATACTCTGTGAAAAAAAGGAGCTTAATGCATCGGCAAAAAGTATCGACTCAGGTCAGCCTGCGCAGTCCTCGCAGGCTGACCTGGGTTGATACATTTTGCTTTTGGTAAATTTTCTGCTTGTCAAAGGGCCAGTGTACCTCACGATTCAGTTGGTTGTTATACAAAATGGATTCTGTGGATCCATAACTATGTAATGACCTGCTTGGTATCATGCATCTCGGAGATGCATTAAACCCGTTTTACCAGGGCATGACTCATTTATGTTTGTGCCACAAGATTGGGAGCATGCCCCCATCCGAAAATTTTTGAAAAACAATGGTGTATTCTGGGCATTCTGATGTGCTGTACTATATACCCACGCTCGATTTCTGAGGATTTTTATTGCAGAAGGGGTATTCAAGAGTTATCAATTTTGCTTTATCATATTCCTGTCAGTGAATTACTGGGATTTCACAGTGAATAACACCACTAGTGATGATAATTATGGTATCATCACTTGTGACGATATAATATAAGAATGTTTGCCGGCACTACTTTTTTCCTATATATATTGCTCATATTGTACCATTCTTGATAATTATTAGAATAAAAAGGGTGAATTAGGAATATAATAAATAGGATAATGAACTGGTTGTGTGTGATATTAAAAATCTGTCACTTGAATGGGGTTTGATGCGGTTAAAAAAACTTGTCCTTCGGACTCTTTTTTTCAACCGCATCATAACCAATTCTAGTGACATATCTTTATTATCACACACAACGAGTTTATTATCCTCTATGTATTTTATCAGAAATATGTGGATTTACCCGCGTACTCTTGATAAGGCTGGCAGCTATGCACCTGGGGCATGGGGGGGCATGGTTGCGGACCGCGCAGGCTGACATGGGTCGATACTTTTTGCAGATGCATTAAAGTCCCCTTTTCACAGAGCATGGCTCAAATTCATTGGCATTCTGCAAGGAGGTTTTGGTTTGTGGGAGCGCCTTTGCTATTTGCACATCATTCCACGTGTACATAACCTACTAAATTTCTTGGCCAACCCCTGAGCCAGTTTAATGCCAAATAATAAAGAAAGACTTACACAATACAAAATGAAAGACATTCTGCTTCTCTCAACGCTTATCTTGCTAAAGAACTAAAATGAAATTTCAATTCGATAGTAATTCCATAGTAAAACCCCAAATATTGCTATTTCAAAGTTATGTTTTGGGGAATAATATCTCTTCTTATCGGACAGTGTAGATTCAAGATCAGACTGCACGTTCTGTGCAGTCTGATCTTGATCTACACTATCCGCAAAAGGTCGGTGATTCGCGCTAACCAGCCGTTGGGTTAATTTATCAATAACACTGTACAAGTAATTCAACTAATATCAGTTTTATGCTGCGAGCTTTACTACAAGCATTTTTTAATAGACGGTATGCTTTTGATAATCTTTAATAGCATTGTTAGAATGAAAATTTTGTTACACATAACCGTTTTATTACAAAAGTGATTCTAACATAGCATTCCAGAACATATTAGTACATTAGAAAATCTGCGTTACTGATGTGCCTTTCTTCTTGTAATTGAAACAATCTACAAAATCTCAATCGAATATCGATATTTCCATGAAAGCAATCGTTTATGATGGTGTGTCGAACATATTACTGTACAGGTATTTTTCTCAAGACTCTTTCAAAATTTAGGTGATTAAAACAAAGATAGAGGCATTCAGAGGAAATGCATTTTTAACATAAAAAAAGAACAGAGTGGAAAACGGTTAAAATTACTCGTTGCTCTTTTTCCACAAAATGCTTTCTGAAGCTACTGACTGTTGGCGTTTGTATGTCTGTCATTGCTATTTATCCATGTTGGGTTTTTTTTTTTGTAAATTTCCAATAGCATATTTGTTTGCCGAATGCCAAATAAAGTTGAGTCGAGTTGAGATGTTAAAATGTCATATTTTTGCAGCTATTACGTTATAAGGAAAAATAAATGAAAAGCTTTGATAACAAAATCATTTATTAAAAAAAGTCACAATGAATGGCTTTGAAATAACAAAATTAAGTCCGACGAATCATGTATCCAACAATTTGTTTTGGCCATGCTTTCTGAAAAAAGTATTAATCCATGTCAGCCTGCGCTCTCCGTGCAGGCTGACCTTATCCAAAACTTTTTACTATCGGTCAATCTTCTGCATGTCCAACGACCAGTCTACCGCATAATTCAGTCAGTTGTTAGACAAACTGAACTTTATGGATCCATAATTGTGATGACTTGCTTGGTATCATACATCTCAGAGATGCATTAAGCCCCCTTTTGCCAGAGCAGGACTGAGTTAAATTTGTGCCACAGGATTGAGCATGTCCCCTCCGAAAATTTTTGGAAATAATGGTGCATTTTGGACATTGTACCAAACATTTTGTTTGGCCATGCTTTATGAAAAAGGATTTTTAATGCATCTACAAAAAGTATCGACCCAGGTCAGCCTGCGCAGTCCGCGCAGGCTGACCTTGGCCAAAACTTTTTGCTATTGGTCAATTTTCTGCATGTCCAAGAAACAGTTTACTTCATGACTCAGTCGGTTGTTAGACAAAATGGACTTTACGGATCCATAATTATGTGATGACTTGTGTGATAGCATGTATCATGCATCATTGAGACGCATTTAGCCATCTTCTTCCAGTGCATGACTCATTTAAATATAGACAATACCTTCAGACCATCGTAGGTCCAGGAACTGAACTTCATGAAGCATTCTTGTTGGTCAAACGGAAAGAACTCCACGTTGATTGGACAATAGCTCTTGTAAATCGCAGGCGGCTCCCAGACTATTCGTCCATCGGAGAAAACAGTAGCTTTGGTCAGGAGGGTCACGACAAAAGCTCCATCCGCACTGAAATTTATATATAAAAAAAAAACCTTAAAGATACATCTATAATCGTTCTCAGCCAGTTTTTCACACATTTCATCGTTATTTATCTAACTCTAATCATTATTGGATCTTCATGCTAAATGTTGCCCCTGACGGTTGCAAGGTTGCATAGATTACGACCGATAGAAAATACGTTTTATTTTCTTTGGGGCCATCAAAGAAATTAGTGTTGTGACGTTTCCGGTGGTTGTAAGTTACAGCGCCGGCCTCGTAACCATAAGGTCCCGAGTTCGATACCCGGGAGTGTGCGTCAACTTTGGGATTTTTTCCTAAAATTCTATGATTAATGAAAAAAAATTAATATATTCCAATGTTAACCCTTAACCTGCTAAAAAGGTAAATGAAACTTTCAAGCAGAAAGTAAAAAAATCTATATGGTACTATTTAAAATCTATTGTTTAATTACGTATTTATTTATTTATTTAATTGGGGGGAGAAGGGGAACATCTCCCTGTCGGACAATGTAGATCCAAGATCAGACTGCACGTTCTGTGCAGTCTGATCTTGATCTACACTGTCCGCGACAGGTCCATGAGTCACGCTTAGCAGCCAGAGGATTAAGGTTGAAGTACCTACTTGTTATACAATAAAATATCGGGGCGCCAAAGTTCCTCCGACGGTATATGGGTCTTCTTGATACCACTGAACGATTCCTCTAGATCCCAACGTAATCTTGAATCTGTCCATTCCTGTTGAAAATATACGTATATATATATATATATGAGCCATGCTCTGACAAAAGAGGGCTTAATGCATCTCCGTGATGTATGACACCAGGCAAGCGATCACATAATCATTGACCCAAATTAGCCACATTTTTCAATAACCGACTTAATTATGAGGTACACTGGTCCTTGGACACACAGAAAATTGAGCAATTAGCGAAAAGTTTCGGCCCAGGTCAGCCTGCGTGCTCTGCGCAGGCTGACCTGGGTCGATACTTTTCGCAGATGCATTAAGCCCCCTTTTCACAGAGCACGGCTCATATATAATGGGCGCTCTGGTGTAAGGTGATTTGACGCATCTTCGTATTGCATTATACAAAGCAATTAGTAGGATTATATGCACCTATTTTGTCTAAATAAGGGTAAAACAATGAGATGGATTGGTCCTTGGTCTATTTTGTCTAAAATCCTGCTAAATTATGAGGTAGTAAGGCCCATTGATATGTAGAAATTATATCAATTGCAAAAAGTTTCAGCTCATGTCAGCCTTCGCGGAATGCGCAGGCTGACATGAGTCGAAACTTTTTGCAAATCCATAAAATCGTTTTTTTTTTTTTTTCACAGAGGAAGACTAATATTAAAGTTCAGTAAAATAGAAAAAAAAAAAAATATATATAAAAGAAATTACTTTATGCAAGATTATTGCTGAAAGATAAACTCTGCCAGACAACAAGGTATAGACATGGCATTTCAAGATGACATATGAAATGTACGCTCGTAGCTTAACTGAAGAGATCTGTCTTTGAAAGAGTAGAAAGCATTGTGGGAGAAGGAAAGAAAGCTAACCGTCAATATCATTTATATATATATTATAATCATCTCTAAAGCAACCTTTGTGAAACAGTCGAAAATCAATTTATAAAGAAAAAGTTAACGTGGAAGCAAACTTTATCATTATAATCGTAAATACATGTGTTTTTTTTTTTCGTTAAATGTAAATATTGAACAGAAACAATACTTTTTTTGTTGAAAATATTATTATATTAATAAAGTCCTAGAAACTTTTTGGTCTGTTTGCCTTTAGAAATCGGGAAAACTTTGGAAGGCATACTCACGTGAAGCAGCCAGAGATTGGATGTCAGGATCTGGTTTTTCTCGGACTGTAAGAGAAGACAAGTGTTGTAGAAGAATAGATCAAAGGAAATACCCCGTAACCATAAAAGCTTTTACCAAACGACAAAATTTTGTACTAACCCAAATTCAAAACTTGTGCAGGCGAAACAACACATGTGACTCAATTAGTGCAATTTTTTTCTTAGAAAGGATGGAAAACATTGTGAGAAAAGAAGAAAAAGCTGGTTACCAGCATTTTCTTCTTTTCTCACAATGTTTCAAAATCCGTCCCTCTTAGGTTCGTTAAAACGCTGTTTTTTTTGTAAAGGGTTGACATTCATATTTGACGTCTTTTGCAAATAAATACAGATCAAAATCAGCCTGAAATTTCTTGCAGTCTGATTTTGTTCTCCTCTTTGTTCCCCTATCCGGGCAATTGTTTAACATAAAACTCACTCTACCGGTATGAATTCATTCATTCGACTGTATTCAATTATGGTTTATATGGATTTTTCCAGGCTTCCCCTTTAATGTCCATTCCCCCAAAAAGAATAATTTCACTTGTCCACTCCTTGTCATGTAATTTAATTTGTCGGAAGTCATATATTTTACATGTATTTCTATTTTTGTTTTCAATTATTTTGTATATTGCCCTAATTGTATTTTGTGAATACGTGGGTGTAAATAATGTTGTGTTGTGTTGTGTTGTGTTGTGTTGTGTTCTGTTCTGTTCTGTTCAGTAAGGGAGGGAAGGTAAATTGTGAGGTGTTTGTTTGTTTGTTTGTTTGTTTGTTTGTTTGTTTGTTTGTTTGTTTGTTTGTTTGTTTGTTCTTTCTTTCTTTCTTTCTTTCTTTCCTTCTTTGTATGTTTATTTGTTTGTTTGTTTGTTTGTTTCGTCAAGATGTCTCATGAAATATCCGAATATGTATAACAAAGATCAGACTGCAAGTGCTTGACAATCTTATATTGGTCTACACTGTCGGAGAAAGCATCTTAAACCACTTTATGGCAGCTGCGGGTTTAATAAACGATTTAGTAAAGAGTTTTCAATTGAGATTGATGGTTCTCCATAATAAAATATTTTCTGAGCAGGGAGAAATTAATAGAACGCACACGTTTTGGGGCACATGGGTCATTTATTAAAGCCAGCAGCAATCACAAAGGCATTTTTCAGCATGAAATATGTACTAATGTAATAATAAAACATTTGGCGGGGAGAAAATATTAAAAAAAATCACGAAATGTTTTGCTAAATAACCTGTTTATGGTAATAATCAAAGTTTCCCCTGAAATAATTTACGATCACTCTGTTAGAGGCCTTAACGGATAGAAGGGAATATTTTGGAGTCCAAAGAATAATAACATCCTAGCTCCTGATTCAAACCTATGTTGTATGTACAAGTCAACAATATCTCAATGAGACAACGCTAGTTACAATACAATACTTTCATTTGCCACAAATTTTTACATAAGTACAAACGCAAATAAAATGTACGTGAATTTAACAAAATGCATGGTGAAAGATAAATTTTGTAAATAGTCAAAAAGTTCTGTAAATGTATTAATTTGATAAAATAAGAGTGTTTTTTTTTTCAGCGCTTTTTTTTTTTTTAAACTAGCATTATTAAGGTAGTAAGATATATTCAATTACCTACCAATTTAGGTTCAAGTGACTAATAATGTTTTAACTCTTTACCAAACAATGTGTCATTTTTAGCGACTTTAAAGAAGAAGCCTTTTGAAAAACATCGTGGTAAAAGAAGAAAATGCTGGTGACCAGCATTTTTTTCTTTTACCACAATGTTTTCAACAGCATCAAAGACAAATCCAGTCTTTTGAACCACATTTGATTTGTCGTCTCCAAATACTTTGAATTTAGACGAAAGTATAATTTAGTCGTTTGGCAAAGGGTTAGGGATTTGAAAACATACCAGGACCGCTCGTTACCCTATGCTCACCAGTAAGAGATATGGCTTGCAACACGCGAAAAGGGGCATTCGGACATTTGCGTAAAGTGTCGTCTCGGATCAGCCTGCGCAGTCCGCGCAGGCTAATCTGAGACGACAGTTTACGACTACATTAGATTTTGTGCTACAGTGGACTTGCGCAAAACAGAAAATTACATAAAAACGGAAAGTGTCGTTTCGGATTAGCCTGCGCGGACTGTGCAAGCTAATCCGAGACGACACTTTACGCAAATGTCCGAATGTCCCTTTTTGCATGTTGTAGGCCATATGTTTACAAACAAAGTCACTTGTTTGGAAAAAGGTCCAAGAATTGGGGTTACTGCTATTTTGCAATATTTTAGCGATTGCACTGGTGAAGAAATCAAGCGAAAGTTTCCAATTTAGTATTTAGTAAAAACCCAAATATTGCGATTTCAAATTTCTTTCCGTCGGAAACATGTTACAGAAGGTGCAGTCTGATCTCGAATCTACACTGTCTGATAGTAAGATGAGTTTTTTCTACAGGAAAGAACTTTAGAAACAACATGTTGGATATAATTATTGTTTGTAAATTACCATTATATTTCTTCAATTGTTTAGAGGTTAAAACAACTGAAAATGAAAACCATCTTTCTATACACAAATTGAGTCGTAGTTCTAGGTACTCGAACAGCCACAACCACTGCGAATAAACGATACTTCAATGATTTTGTATTGCGGCTCTGCGTGTTTTAGCGGATACTCAGTGAGATCTAGAACAGGCTAAATAAGTGAAGTTTGATCTTGGATATAGACTGTTCGTTATTTTTTAAAACTCTTGTACTAATTCATTCTTGAAATTGTCTACAAACTTCAGAGGCTCCATTCTTTTGAGTCATGCTGTGGCAAAAGAGGAATAAATGCATCCATATGATGCATGATACCAAACAAGATATCACATAATTATAATATATAAATAAATGAATTTTATCTAACATTCCACTGAGTCATAGGCGCAATTTTCCTTTTACATGCAGACAATTGACCGACAGCGAAAAGTTTCGATCAAGGTCAGCCTGCGCGGACTGCGCAGGCTGACCTGAATCGATACTTTTCGCTGATGAATTACACCCCCTTTTCACAGAGCATGTTCCATTTACTTAAGCCCCAAAGACTTAGCCATGACTTTATTAAAGGCTCGATTACGTGTCTGTTTCCTAGAAATTGTAATGTTTGATTGACATGATTCAACGATTCCATACAACAATAATGTGCATACTTCTGCCAAAGCCTTCTCTTCAGTCCTTCTTGCTTCATCAACCGCGACAACATTTTTTGTTGAGTGTTCACCTTTAAGTTCGGGTTCTACATTTTATAGGCACAGCAAAGCAATAAACAAACTTTCAAAAGATTATCTAGGGATGCAGTAACATAACATCTTTTAGAGGACCATTGCCAAAGGTGTAAAGGAATAATTAAGTTACTGGTAGCGTTCGCAGAAAAGAAACAAAACGGAAAACACGAAAAATTGCGGG
Source organism: Hippopus hippopus (assembly GCA_946811185.2). Taxonomy (NCBI): domain Eukaryota; kingdom Metazoa; phylum Mollusca; class Bivalvia; order Cardiida; family Cardiidae; genus Hippopus; species Hippopus hippopus. The sequence continues at coordinate 24,171,995 of OX328104.1, read as the reverse complement.
AATTGAGTCTTGTTTGTCACGTGATGGATAACAAAGCACGTAAGTGTATTAGTCAGAAAACAAGAAGGCATTGATTGGCAGAATGTGTTTTATTTTTGTTAAGTCTTTCACTACCAAAGAAATAAACTTCACATTTTCAATGGCAGCAAATATAGTTCCACGGCAAGATGAAGAGAGAGTTTAGTCATAATCTAAAATAGAAGAGTGGACAGTGTAGATCAGAGATCAGACTGCACGTTCTGTGCAGTCTGATCTTGAGCTACACTGTCCACGAAATGATCATGTGCCGTCTACAGTAAGGAAAGAGTTAAGTTACACATTGTCAGACAGGCATGTTTTTTACGCCATTGTATTCAAACAATGTAGCAAAGGAACGATGATTCAGTCCAAATACTTGCATTATTTCAAACAACATTTTCTGTACAATCTTATAATTTCCCTGTTAGTTTTATCTGCTCAGCGTAAGCATGCGTCCTCGCCATGTCATACAAAAATCACTGGAGGAAACCGGGCCAACAAAAAAAATGGGACTATTTTACATTAACAAAGCAACACTTGCCATCTTCTTATAGAAATAAGATCTTTGCTGTGATTATTCTAGCAGATCTACAAAATGATCGGGTAGGAGCTAAATTTTCATCTACAATATTTCGTTCATGTTGGCCAAGGCACACCCGCAGTGTATATTTGAATCAAAGGACCTATTTATTGTCTCAGTCAAGATTAGGAAAAGCCCGGCCGTGTAGCTCAGTAGTTAACGTATCTGACTTGTGACCTAGTGGTCGTGAGTTCGATTACCGGTTGAGGCAAAACTCCTTTCCAGTGATTTTTTGCCCCTCACCTCTAATGCATGTGAGAAAAGTAGTCAGTGACTTGGAAAGAAAGTTGAGTCAGTACTGGTGTGAGAAAGCCAGAAAACACACATGCGTGGGTGCACTGACCGCCGTGATATGTCTCAAATACAACCAACCAACCAAGATTAGGAAAAACGAAATAGATTTGGCAAATACCAGCTGTTTTTCAAACAGTATCTCTGATGCTGGCTGAAAACTCTGAAAAAACAAAAGGTAAAGCGCATCTTGAATTACTGAACTCAATGACATGTTAAAGGATGCACTCAAAGTTTTCATTTCTCTTCCCCTCCTAAAAATACGAAAATATGATGTAAAAGTACAGCGCTAGATGAAAATATCACATTCCTTTACGGAAAAATGTATCTGTTAGATGGAATATTAAGTCATAATAAACTGTTTTAAACTCGAACAAGACCCCTAAAGCCATGAAGCTTTCGGCTGAGCTACGGCGTGTCTTGTGGGGTGCTAGTTTCTGATAATGTTGGCTTCAAGCACTAAACAGTAATTCAGTAGTATGACGGCAGCAAATGCACCTTCAGCATTTGTGATATTTATTTGCCAATTACGAGTATATGGTTTCATATGGTCGGGTGCTTTAAAACAGTAACAAGCAGTATACAACAATCTTTGGATGAGATACAGGACAAACCAGGGACCAGTCAAGCAAGGCACAGTGGGCAAATAACCGACCAACGGTTTTACAGACCTTATCAAGCTGAAAGAATGCAAGTGATGAATCCACCAACACTTTAGGACTAAAAAAACTAAAAAGAAATTTTCGATTCGATATTAAAAAGCCAAATAAATTGTATTTCAAAGTTATATTTTGGGGATTAATATCTCCTCTCGGACAGTGTAGAGCCAAGATCAGACTGCACGTTCTGTGCAGTCTGATCTTGATCTACACTGTCCGCAAAAGGTCAGTGAGTCACCCTTAGCAACCAAAGGGTTAAATGGGTACAGTATGCTGATTAATTCATGTGATATCAAAAAGATGAGGCCTAGATTAGATGAAATAGCTGTATAGCCTTTTTTTCTTCACAGAGGATATAACATAGGTATATAACCTCATTTGTATAAAAAGTTTAACATCTTAATCATTCTCGATGAAAGCTTCAGAGAAACCCTTATCAGTACTCGCGCCGTAATATGGCTAGTTCCACACGTTGAACCCACTTACCACGAGGTTCGAACCCGGACCCTGTGATCTGAGGTTGATACTCTACCTCTTAACTTCCATTTATGCTCTGGCATATGGGGGTTTAATGCATCTCCGTGATGCATTATACCAACCAAGTCATCATGTAATTATGGATCTGTAAAATCTTTTTGTGTAACAACAGATTGGGAAATGGTCCTAGGACATGCAGAAAATTCTACGATAGAAAAAAGTTTTGACCAAGATCAGCCTGCACGGACTGCGCCATTATTTCCCGCTAGATGGCATTCTACAAATACACATCTGTCTAATTTGGGCATTCTGGGTACATAACCGGACTACTTTTCAAAACGACAACCGTTACTTTTAATTTCAAAATGAAATAAACATTTACTCAATAAAAGGCTACCTAGTGCGATTCATTCAGTTATGATCAGCTACCAGGTAACCTATGCACTGGCCATTTATTAAAACAGTCCCTACAGGCTTGGGTATAGCTTCGGTACAAGCCATACTTTTCCCAAGTATCCGGGGATGGGTGATGCGTCATAGCAGACAGGTCGAATCTTCGAAGAATGTGACATGCGCAGACAACGCGGACTGCGCAGCCTGATCTGGGTCGATGATTTCTGCACATATATTAAAACCCATTTTGACAGAGCATCGCTCATTTAGGTCGAGAGACCCCGATATTGGGCAAGATTCTGCTAAGTTGAAAAGTAAGTTTAGTGACTTCCTCACTTTTGAAAGAAAAAGTGAAAAAATGCCAGGCCAATAAAAGCAAACGAACTTTGTTTGTAATGTCGTAAAAACCTCTTACAGATCTCTTGGATCCAAGTGTTATCGGTTGATCTTGACAACTTGAAAACTACTTGAAGACTTCTACAAACCGTCCTCCATTTATCTGTTATCAAACTCCAGTGCCAGTATAGGCTGATGTATGGCTTTGTGCCAAAACTTGTAAAACATGAGACATCATTTGGTAGCTGAGATTTTTCCATTGTTCTGGAACTGGGTTTGTATTTTACCAACCATTTACCCTTTCGTTCTCAGCATTATCTTGCTTCCTCTGCAGAATATCTCTCCGTTCGAGTCCTTATTTGCGTTGAAAATACCTCTTAAGACATTATCTTCCGCTAGATGGCATTATTGAAATACACATCTATCTGATTTGGGCATTCTGGGCACAGAACCGGACTACTTTTTAAAACGACAACAGTTACTTAGAATTTCAACATAAAATAATAGTTTACTCAATAAAACGCTACCTGGAGCAATTCATTCGGCTATGATCAGCTAGCATGTAACCTATGCACCGGCGATTTATTAAAACAGCCCCTACAGACTTGGGTAATACATAAAGCTTGGGTATAAGCCCTACTTGTCCCCTGTATATGAGATGAGTGATGCGTCATAGCAGACAGGTCGAATCTTCGAAGAATATAACATGCGCAGATAACGCTCTTAAGATCATTTTTTGTTTTGTTTTTGACACACTCGTCACAACTCGGCCGATTCCGTACCTACATTTGATGGTTCCCATCACCCGAAGTATGCCGAATGGTTTTTGACACAGACATTAACTTCCGGTTACACGGTGTTGTAATACAAGATTACTTGTTAAAAATGTCTTTTATGGTAATAAACTGATGTACATGTATATATAGAAGCGCGCTTTCAAGCGCTCATGGGAACAAAAGGGTATTCTTTGTTTAATTCTCAAGAATTTTCTAGATTTGAAAGTAATACATCTTCTGATTGGCTAAACCGAATGGTTTAGCCAATCGGAAGTTGTGTTTCTTTCAAAGTAAGAAAATTCGTCAGCATAAAGACTAAGAATATTCTTAAGAATGGTTGGTGAATTCGGACCCAGAATCCATAAACCACTGTTAATTTCCTTCTTGTTCTGAACTCGAAAACTAGCAATCTTACTGGCTGTGGCAGAAAGTCTCAGCCAACCAGATGACTTGTCTTTTAATTAAGAGTTGGAATGAGATCAAAAAATTTGATGTATGGGAATGCAGCTCTAGAGCGCATGATGCTGTACATTAACTCGTAGGCTGCTAAACATCTGCAGACGACAAGTCAAATGTGGCTAAAATGGTGGGATCTTTCTGTGTTAGGGTAGAAACCATTGTGAGAAAATAAGAAAATGCTGGTTACCAGCATTTCGTAGTTTTCCAACAATATTTTGAAAAACCTTTTCTATGTGGGTCGTTGAAACTCGGGATTGAGTGGAAGAGAGTTTTAGCGAACCTCCTATAATAAAAATACTCTTCCTCAAGAAAGAGAAAATGAAGACAAATATAATATTGGTAGAGTGTTGACTTGAAAAACACCGTGATGAATGTGAAAATTGCACCAATTAGCAATTCTTCCATTTATCATATTCAAAATATTTTCATATTGGGTCTGCAACCCTTTACCAAATGGCCCCGAGTTTGAACAACCCTGAGAAAGAAGCCCTTGAAAACATTGTGGTAGGAAAGAGGAAACGCTGGTAATCAGCATGTTCTCCTGTTTGGCACATTGTTCTTTTTTTTACATTTTCAAAGACAAAACTTGTCGTTTGATGCACAGATCATTTGTCGTCTGCAAATGCTTTGAATTTCGATATGACTGAAGATTTGTCGTCTGGTAAAGAAATAAGTGCTTTGTTGTGCTTTCTCTAAACTGATTGATTGCTTGATTGCTTGATTGATTGATTGATTGATTGACTGATTGATTGATTGATTGATTGTATAGTGTTTAACGCCGTTTTTAAGATTATTTCAGTTACCTATCCATGCTCTCCTGGACTCTCTTTTACAAGTACTCGCCCCAATTTTCTTTCCAAGCCAATGGCTGCCTTCCCACATAACCATCGTCGAAACAATGGTCAGCGGTGGGAGAGGAATGAATCCTGTCACAATGACTATCATCAATCCTCGGAAAAAAATTGGCCGAGCCAGGAATCGAACCCACAAACCCCTGTTCTCAAGTCCTGCACGCTACCGATTGAGTTACCGGGGCTTGGTTCTCTAAACTAAACAAACCGGAAACTTTCTGTAACAATGTTACACTGAAAGTGCCGTTTGCCCTTATCCTTCTAAATAAGTGAAAATGAAACTTTTAAGCTGATAGTAAAAACCAAAAGTTTGCTAATTCAAAGATTTTTTTTTTTTTTTAATATGTCCTTGTCGGACAGTGTAGATCAAGGATCAGACTGCACGTTCTGTGCAGTCTGATCTTGATCTACACTGTTCGCAAAAGGTCAATGAGTCGCGCGTAGCCGCCTAAGGGTTAAGGAGTGAATTTATCGAGTAGGCTCTATGGCTGCTGTTTTATCTTTGTATCTCTGGGATAATTTTATCGGGAAATTTCATAGAATTTGACACCTCTCTTACAACTCGTTTTCAAGCAGAGGCCCATTCTGAACACCTTTCTGCTGCTTTAGTTTCTTTGTAACACGATTTATCAATTTGCACTAATTACTGATAAAAGTTTTCATGCTTTCAGCGCGAGCATAACTCTTACAGCATCACATAAACTATCCCCTAAACTGCCCCAAAATATATGAATCATGCTATGTGGGAAGGGGGCTTAATGCATTTCCAAAAAGTATCGACTCATGTCAGCCTGCGCAGTCCGCGCAGGCTGACATGAGTCGAAACTGTTTTGCAATTTGGAAATTTTCTGCATGTGGAAGGACCAATGTACCGCCAAATCCAGTCTATTGGTAGACTAAATGGGTTTAATGGATCCATAATTATGTGATGTCTTGCTTGGTAGAATGCATCATGGGGATGCATTAAGACCCCTATTGCCAGGTCATGGCTCATATAAGCAGTTCTCTGGCAAAAAAAAAAACGGTTTAGTGAATCAATTTTGTCAAACAACAGACTAAGCCATGTAAGACTGGTCTTTGAGCGTAAAGAAAATTTATTTGTAACAAAATTTTCGAGTCATGTCAGCCTGTACCGACTGCGCAGGCTGACATGGGTCTACACTTTTTGCAGACGTATTAAAACCCCTTTTTGCAGAGCATGACTCTCAATGAAAATTCCAGCTGTTGATAGATTCCCAATTATATTGTGATTTCAAACGGTTTTTGTTTCACCCTTTATCAAAGTTTTAGACTAGACCTAGACTACACCTCACAGAGCCACTCGTCACAACTCGGCCCATTCCGCACCTACATCTAACCTCGTCTGTATAACGTTCGTTTCCATTTGAACTGCCAATCACGTGATCTTATACATGGCGGCGCCACTGTAAGTTGTTTAGCAACGACATAAACAACCTCGATTAAGTTATCCACATCTATCTATCTGTCGGCGAAAACTTCATTCGGAATTGATAAACCACGATAAAAAATGAATGCACGAACTGTTTGTCAACTGAAATATAGTTAGAAAGATTTCGATAGAAAATTGAGACTCAAGTTTTCTTTTTTAAGAGGAGCCTTACAATTTTCAGAACGGCAAACCGGCGTATTTCCGGCGATGAAATGTACCGTGTAGGTGCGTATCAAGCTACCAGATACAGAGAAGGGACTTAATGGCTCCCATCACCCGAGGTATGCCGAATGCTCACAGAGCATCTTCTATTTCCCTCTTCTTATGAAATGAAAGTCTTTATCTCTCATTTTTGTTCTTGCAGAGACACTAGCAGGGCCCGTTTTCACCAACCATTCTTGAGAATATTCCTAGTCTTATTCTCTAAGATTTTCAAAGCTTGAAAATAACACAACTTCTGATTGGCTAAACCATTTGGTTTATCCAATCAGAAGTTGTGTTACTTTCAAAAACAGAAAATTCTGGAGAATAAGACAAAGAACGTTCTAAAGATAATCAAAAGTTTGAGAAAAAACTCCGTTGAGCACGAATTCAAGTTGTATAAGCACGGGGCCGGATTGTTGGGTACAGGTTTAAGGCGTTTCTTTAGACAATGAGGGGCATGATTTTGAAACACAGAACACAAACTCTGGCATTTAATCTACCTTGTAAGATATTCCGATGACTGTGAACGCCAATTTCATTTATTCAATGGATTAATACTTTTCGAGGCAATTGGCGACATACTATGGCAAAAAAGTAATTCCATTTTCATTTGAAACGAACCTTATTTATTTAGCTTTGCCATGGGCGTGTGAGGGATTTATATAAGTAACTAAACAGATGTTATTCACCAATACATCAGGCACTTATCATAATATCTGTATTATATAAATACGGGTATCATTCATCCATTGTAATAAAAAGCAGATATTTTGTTTTTATGTGTGTATGTATGTGTGTGTGTGTATATGTATGTATGTATGTATGTATGTATGTATATTTATGTATGTATGAGTATATATGTACATGTATGAGTATGTATGTATGTATGCATGTATGTATGCATGTATGTATGTTTGTTTGTTTGTTTGTTTGTTTGTTATTTGTTTGCTTGCTTGCTTGCTGTTTTGTTTGTTTGCTTTCTTGTTTGCTTGTTTCAGCCAGTACAGTTAAAGCTCGATCTATCCAAAGGCACAGTTGTTTCGTATAAAGTCGGGGCGTTCATAAAGATGCCCATTGTTCCACAAAGACAGGCGATAGTAAATATCCACAAAAACAATCTATCCATCACTATAGCCACGTAGTGCCAGTCATTTGCTTCCTGAAAAAGGGGGAAAAAAAAGAGAAAAATTAACTTTGAAAGAATATTTGTCAATCAGAAATTTCGCCTGTACTTCAGTTTTTAAACTCTAAACAAAACGATAAATTTTTAGACAAAGGAAAAGGCAAGCATTCAAAGACTACAAATTAATTCTGCCATAAATGAAAAATTTGTTTTTTAAATGGTATATATAACAATTTGCGGAAAAAAAAAACCAAAATGCTTGTAACTAGCATTCTTTCTTTTCCGACCAATGCTTCAAAAGAAATCTTCAGGGTCGTTAAAATTGAGGATGGATTAGTGGAAGAATACCCTTCCTACACGCTTAAAAGTTTGCTCGCGCAAAAGGGAGTTTAAATCATCTCCGTGATCCACTATACCAAGCAAGTCATCGCATAATTATGGGTCCATAAAATCTATACTCAACAGCAAAAGAAACGCATAGACGAGTACGGGCCTACTTTATGGAAAGTCAGTTGTGATAGTGCCTTATTTTGGACATGTCATGAACAAAATTGTACAGACTAAATGAAATAGTTTTTCTAAAGTTTTGAGTGAAATGAATCGAAGTTTGAATTGTTCTTCTGAACTATTGAATTTTCTAAGAATGATCAATAAAATTAACCCGAGAAAACATATGCGTTTCTTTTGCTGTTGAGTATATTTTGTCTAAGAACCAACCGTCTCATAAAATAAACTGTTCATTTGAGCTGCAGAAAATTGACCGATAGCAAAAAGTATCGACCCAGGTCAGCCTGCGCGGACTGCGCAGGCTGACCTGGGTTGATACTTTTTGCAGATGCATTAAGCCTCCTTTTGACAGAGCATGACTTATTTTTATACTGAAATAATTCAATTTTAAACTTAAGAATTAATTTTTCTTTTAGCTACTTTATCAAAAATACTTAAAATCAATGTATCTACAAAAAAAAGCCATTTACCGCATTCTCCTCATCTTCATTTCTCAAATGCTCAGCAATATATTTAACACCTTTAAGAGATTCTCTCAGCTCTGAAGGATAACGTGACAAGTCATCCACTGGCTCAGACACACCCCGCCTCCTTAAGTTCTCGTAGTTACTTTGGTCTCCCCACACCAGAATTAATTGTTCGGCCGCAGCTTCATTCGGTACTTCCGGTAGCGGTACTTTGGCCTTTTTCTGCTTCTTTTTCTTCTTCATATCATATTCCGGACGTTTTATAAATAGAATTTTTGGCAATATTTCTGTGAAGACTTTTTTCACCCATGGTGGCATATGATGAGTAGATGGTGATCGAAAATGTATGCTGAGTGTGTACACTGTCAGAAAGATAGATAGCACAACGACTATCATTGTAAACAATAGATACTTTCCTATTAATGGTATAACAATCGAGGTTGGTGGATTTATCTCTGCGAGAAGTAAGAAGAACACAGTCAAAGCGAGGACAATTGAAATAGACAAGGTGATTTTTTCACCCGAATCGCTGGGTAGGTAAAACACAAGAATACTGAGACCGGAAATGGCAACACACGGCATGATGAGGTTGATTGTATAGAACAATGTACGACGTCGTATGGTGATGTTAAACATGATGTCTGGCCACGGTTCTAAACAGCATGGGTAGAACTTTTCCGCGCGGCGAGCTGTAACATTAATGATGTCCCACTCGACGTTTGGATAATATTCACAAAGATCAACACCTAGTAGAATGACTTTCTGATTGTTCACAGCGACACCCCTGTCTTCCCATTCGTGACGCAAGTCTAACTAGAAAAATAAAATAGATAGACTGATTGATTGATTATTTGATTGATTGAATGGTGTTTTATGCTGCTTTCAATTTCACTTCAGTCATATCACGGCGGCAGCTCACATATTCATGTATTTCTTGGGTTTCACTGGTACTAGACTAAGGCTCTGAGGTGTCTTGCCCAAGGACACACCTTTGATAAACCAATGAATCCGTTGAGGCTTGAACCCGGGGCCTCCAGGTTACGAGTCCTACACATTACCACTGACACAAGCAGGGTCCCTAAATTAACATTTTATACTTTCAAATTATCATATACATTTTTTTTAACAAGATGAATGTTTAAGTTCACTATTACAGTACTTGAAGAAAAATCAATGGAGTATCGACTTTAAAGTATGGTACTTTGTGGTTTAGAATTTGGCGACTGACCTAAGAACTTAATTGAACTTACTGCTGACATGACAACGAACAGATGAAATGCATCTCTTTGAAATTACAGTTATGTTGTGAAAACAAATCTATCAGAAGTAGGTATTCGCTTATTTAACATTACATATCAACTGTCACTTATTGACATGGATTACAGCTGACAACATATTTGGTACGTTTAGAAAAATACTAATCTCTATATTTATTTTAGGAAAAGGACACGTCGACTCACCTGAATACCGTCATAAGTCCAAGAACTGAATTTCAGAAAACATTCTTGTTGGTCGAATGGGAAGAACTCGACGTTGATTGGACAATAACTTTTGTAAATGGCGGGTGGTTGCCAGAGAATTCTTCCATCATATAATACTGTGGCTTTGGTGGACAGCGTAACTACAAACTTTCCATCTGCACTGAAATGTTAATTAATACAAGTGGAAAATATGTCTTCCTTTTAACTTTTTTTTAATCCACTTCACTGGCAAAAGGACGTTTAAAGTATCTCCTTAGTGCATGATAACAAGCAAACAATCGCAGTATCATGGATTCATAAAATCCATTTTATATAACAACCGACTGAATCATGAGGTTCACTGGTCCTTTGAAATGCAGAACAATGACCAATAGCAAAAGGTTGACTGCGTGGACTGCGCAGGCTGACATGGGACGATACTTTTTGCAGATGCAGTAAGCCTCCTCATTTGTATGTTTGATAATGACCCAACGGCCTTAATTATGTCTATGTCTATGTTTTTTGTCGTTTTATCAGTTATTGTGCCAATCGTATTAAACTGATACTTGCATCCCAGTCACTGTGAGAACCAAAGAGAAAAGAAATGAATGTACATATATGGTGTAATGAATAAATACATGTAGTGCAAAATCTTCGATCTAAAACCGGAAACGTCTCAAAAATTATTTCTTTGATGGCCTCCAGAAAATGAAATTCATTTTCTGTCCGTCGTAATTAATGCAACCTTGCAACCGTCGGGGGCAACATTTGGCATGAAGATACAAGAATGATTACAGTTTGATAAAATTAAGATAAAATGGGCTAAAAACTGGAAAGAAAAACCACGTATAGATGTATCTTTATAGATAGGGTGTATTTATCAGTAATGAAAAGGTAGAGAAAGACGTACTTATTGTACAACAGAATGTCCGGCCTCCACAGTTTTTCACATGGAATATGAGTTTTCTCAATTCCTTCAAAATCTTCCTTCTTCCACTCCAATCGCTTATCAGTCCACTCCTGTTGATGATATTTAAAGTGAAAATAAATATTTGTTTTTTCGGTGAAAGATCGAGCCCTGTTCTGTGAAAAGTGAGTTAAATGCATCGGCTAACAGTGTCGACCCGGTCAGCCAGCCCAGTCCGCGCAGGCTAACCTGGGTCGAAACTCATTGCTATTGGTCAATTTTCTGCATGTCAAATGACTAGATTTCACCTCATGATTCGCGTTCAAGACGTATCCAAAACTATTCTTACACAGCCTATATGCAGGTTACAACCATTTCATTACTTATAATTGAGTTTGGTCAACATAAAGCCATTTCTAAAGTTAATTCTATAGTCAGTTCAAACAAACCTTTGAGGTTAATTCTAATTTCAAGGGCCGGTCATATAATTAGTTGTAAATGATATTATAGTGGTAGAAAGCAGTTCTTCATATCAAAAACAAAGACCAAAGGGTCCTGCTAACCCGAAATTTCGACAAGTTTGTAGAAAGAATGTTTTCGAACAATATTTATAGCGATTCAGTTGTGGATTCTTTGAGCTATTACTGGGAATAAAGGGTTTATTGTTAAGTCGAATTATCGAAACTCTAGAAAGGCTCTTTTTAATGTTGAAAGATACTAAGATAAGAAGACGAATGTTTTAGACATTTAAGTTTTAGAAAAATATGAGCCGTGCTCTGGCAAAAGGGGGCTTAATGCATCTCCGTTATACATGATACTAGCCCAAGTCATCACATAATTATGTATTCATAGGAGCCACTTTTTTCAATAACCGACTTAATCATGAGGTAGATTCGTCCTTTGAAAAATAGAAAATTGACCAATCGCGAAAAGTTTCGGCCCAGGTCAGCCTGCGCGGATTGCGCAGGCTGTCCTGGGTCGATACTTTTCGCAGATGCATTAAGCCCCCTTTTCACAGAGCACGGCTCATATATAATTTGAATTTTCCCTGATTAAATCTTTAGAAAAAATATTCTACTCGTACAATCAGGGTGTCCAGAAGTAGGTCAAATAATGACTTAAGGTTATTTAAACAAGTTTTGTAATTCTTTTTTCCCCTTATTTCTATCTTGAAGTTAGAAATTAAACGGGGGCACGGGCGAAATGCTGAATTTAGTAGCCTAGATGCATGGGTCATTCTTGCTCCTGTGATGTTACGCGCGCATAGAATGGGGACGCGCAATTAAAGTTACTTATAAAATTGAATCAATGTAGGGAAATAAGTACCGCATGAAAAAGTGTAGACGAAGACGAAAAATGCATTTTAGAAAGGTTGGTAAATACGGTTCCTGAACCGAAAACAAACATCACTTACGTGTCTCAACCAGACATTTGACGTTAGGATCTGATTCTTCTCTGACTGCAATATATAAATGCAAAAAAAATTTTTTTTTCTGATTAATGTACCAGACGAGTAAACATGCCGTTGTGTTCAGAAAAAAAAGTTAGATATTTAATGGATAAGCAGTTAATACAACAAGATGTTAGACAATACGTTACAATTTATACGGCTTGTTTGTCTTGAAAACATTTGATGACGGATGATGCCTGAATGTTTTCTATCCTTTGAAAGCATTATCTCCTTCCCTCCATCAAAACAAAGTAAAGCTTAAGTACAAATTTAGCGAAAGTTAGTGAGTTATATCACATGAACAAAGTTATGTTATAATTGTATAAAGGAAACATACCGTAGTATTCAGCATGAACGAAGAAGGTGTAGAAACACAGCCAGGTGATCCCGTCACAAGGCAGGGTTTATTGTTTGGTTATATGGAAGCATACTGGGGTATCCCAAAAGCAGGAAAAAAAATAAACGTCATTGCAATACAGTGCATGCAAAAAACAACCGTGTTAGCAAAAATAAAAGCTTGTAAAAACGAGTGAATAAATCGCAACATCCCGATTTTAAAAAGCGTACGTGTAGAGATATAAAGAGGTCGGGTAAAATTGCTGTCAGGAGTTAATGGCCATAACTGGTGAAAAGAACATCATTTCAACAAAACCAAACCGAACATAATTATTAACTCTTTCACTACTGAATAAATGAACTGCATTTTTTCAAAGGCTAAAAAAAACATTTCCTCTGCAAGATCAAGAGACAGTTCGGTCATAGTCTAGAATATAGCAGTGAACAATGTAGATCAGAGATCAGACTGCACTTTCTGTGCAGTCTGATCTTGATCTACACTGTCCACAAAAGCTTCTGGTATAGAAAGAGGGGGCTGAAAGAATCGCCGTGATGCAATATACCATACCAGTCATCACTTAATAATGGATCCATGAAATCTATTTTGTGTAACAACCGACATAATCATGGGGTAGATCGGTCCCTTGACATGCAGAAACTTGACCAGTAGTAAAAAAAAATGTCTACCCAGATAAGCTTGCGCGGATTGCGCAGGCTTACATGACTCGATACTTTTTGCGGATGCATTTCATCTCCATTTCACAGAGCATGGTCCATATAAATTCAAAGTTTATCTCTAGTATTCTAAGGATGAGATTTTAAATGGCCGTCTCCATCCAAATCCCTTAGGGGAGGGGGAGTGGGTGGGGCGTGCAATGAGTAAAAGATCCACTTCAACTCTTATCCTGCTCAAAGGCCAATTTTTTCTATTTCAAAGGTGTTTTGGGGGAAATGCTATCTCCTTATCGGACAGTGTAGATCCAAGATCAGACTGCACGTCTGTGCAGTCTGATCTTGATATACATTGTCCGCAAAAGGTCAGCGAGTCGCACTCAGCAGCCCAAAGGTTAACAGTTTTTCTCTCACATCATGATATACGGATTTTCCCCACCCACCTCCCCGCTCAACTAACATCTGGTTCATTAATCTCTCCAGCTATTCAAATAACTCGAGGTCCAGATTTTCTTCATACTTCACTGACAATGGCCAGATAATTGGCAGTACAGCGGGTATAGCGAACGTGTGTTTCCTTCAAATGTGTTTTCTGTGTTCATTTATCAGCTTATAGTATTTACATTCGCGCCGATTTTATTAGGATATCGCCACGTATCGGTCTAGAAAATGGATCGAAAACGTAATATTGTTGGTAAAATATTGCCCTTTATTGCGGTCATGTACCACCATCAGTCTTCAAATCTAATGTCTGACTTGGAACTGTGTTGGCCTTTCTTATTTGTCGTCTGCAACTACTTTCAATTTGAAGGCTTTTGAACACATTGTGGGAAATTGAAAAAAAGAAGAGTTATTGATTAAATATTTTTTAAGCCGCTTTCAACATTATTTCAGTCAAATCACGACGACAGCTCACATATTCACGTAATTTTTGGGTTGCACCAGTGCTAGGCTAGGGCCCTGATGTGTCTTGCCCAAGGACACATCCCCCTGAAAAAAAACAGTGGATGCAGCAAGGCTAGAACACGGAGCCTCCAGGTCACGAGTCCTACACTTTATCGCCGAGCCACGCAGGGCCCCTAAAATGGATTAAACCTGTATTTTATCATTGTCTAACGATACCCCTACCACACAGTCCCGAGTTTTAGTGACCCTGACCACGAAGGCTTTTGAAAACATTGTGGGAAAACGAGAAAATGCTGGTAATCAGCATTTTCTCCTTTCCCCACAATGTTTTCTACCCTTCCAAAGGCAAAATTCAGGTTTTTTTTTTTTGTCACATTTGATTTGTCCTTTGCACAAGCTTTCAATTTGGTTCAGTCTAAAATTTTGAACAAAATATCAATATTGTGTGGCAAAGAGTTAAGACAGAAATTCTATCATTGCAGCAACATTCATTTTTTTTTTTTTAATGTTTTGATTTTTGACAATTCTAGTATTTCTCGTATTTAAAAGAGTAAGTTCAGGGCACGTATCCAGCTACCATTCCTTTAGTTTCATTTTAGTCTTATTCAAGATTTTAAAAAAAAAAGTAACACAACTTCTGATTGGCTACACCATTTGGTTTAGCCAATCAAATAAAAAAAAAAATCTTCAAAATAAGACAGAGAATGCTTTTAGCCATTAGGCTGCTAAGCACGACTCTCAGACCTTTTGCGGATAGTGTAGGTCAGGTCTGATTTAACTGCCACGACCTATATTTCTAGGAAAAAACAATCAGTGGACAGAAACCTCATAACGTAAAGATAATTTACAAATACATGACACTTGGGTCTTCTTTTGATTGGCTTTAGAGTACTAGTAAGTTTCGACCCTCGTCATCTTCGACAATTCCATCTGCCTGTATATCTAAGTACTTCTCAGCTAATCTGTTTGCATTTCTGCTTATATATTTCCCGCCTTTTTTTCTATACAGCCTCCATTTACTGTCTTCCTGCATGCCTGCAAGCTTTCTCTGTCTGTCTGTCTGTCTGTCTGTCTGTCTCTCTCTCTCTCTCTCTCTCTCTTAGGAAGGTTGTCACACTAACATTACACATGAAACATTACAGACAACCAACAAATTCTCTCCAGTCACCCGCCCGACCGTTCGTCCATCTGACTCTGTCTCTGTCTCTCTCTGTCTCTCTCTGTCTGTCTGTCAGTCTGTCTGTCTGTCTGTCTGTCTCTCTCTCTCAATACTTTATCTTTTAAATATGACATGTATTTGGGCCAGATGCCTATATTTACGGTAATAAAATGTCCTGAGTTCTGAGCTAGCTCTCTCTCTCTCTCTCTCTCTCTCTCTCTCTCTCTCTCTCTCTCTCTCTCTCTCTCTCTCTCTCTCTCTCTCTCTTAGGAAGGTTGTTACACTAACATTACACATGAAACATTACAGACAGCCAACAAATTCTCAACAATCAAATCTCACAAGTCACAAAACTTTATTAAGGAAGGTCTAGATTAACCTCTAGGCTACTAAGCGCGACTCACTGACCTTTTGCGGACAGTGTAGATCAAAGATCAGACTGCACAAAACGTGCAGTCTGATCTTTGATCTACACTTTCCGATAAGAACATATTTTCACCAAAAAAATACCTATGAAATTGCAACATTTGGGTTTTTACTACTGGTTTGAGAGTTTCATTTCACTTATTTAGCGGGAGAAAGGTTTAGGAAGGTCGTGATTAAATCAAATCCGCTTTAGTTCCTGTTAACCGACTGTGCGATGAGAAATTCAGGACGTTTTCATGATCCTCGAGCTTACACAGCGGATCAGGATAGCAATAAAACACTTGGTGTATCGGAAACGGATAAATATCCCATCACCGAATGCCGCCATTTTGCCCTTTGCCCAATGATCAAGTGTTTAACTATTTACCGGACGAAAAAGTTTTAGATTTGTCAAAAAATTGAAAGCATTTGCAGACGACCAAAAAAACCGTGGCTCAAATGATGTGGATTTGTTGGGATTTGTCTTCGACATGGCAGAAAACATTTTGGGAAAAGGAGAAAATTCTGGTTACTGTTTTCTAGCCTTTTGAAGGCAAAGCTTATTATTTGAGTCACATTTAATACGTCATCTTCATATGCTTTCAACTTGTATACGTCTAAACTTTTGTGATCTGGTAAAGAAATAAAGAACCGGAAAGAAATCGAAAGGACTAGATGCGGCTTTGTTCTAATGCAACGACCATGCGGGACCAATCATGCTCACACCTGACTGGTTCCTTGACTATGATGCGAATCATAACAGGGCCGCAGGACTACCGACTTGACCGTGGTGTCATCTGGGCTGTCAGCGAAAGAAAATGGTCCGTTAGAAAACCCGAGACGTTGACGTACGAGTACATTACCATGGCGTTGTCGTGATGAATCACGGTGGTATTTTGGGCAACATAACCATAGTATACCATAGTAAAACCAGTGTCAACACACCATCACCATGATGTGATTCCGCTGCGCTTCCTGCAGCCAACATAGGAATCCGATTCAAGATTCAAGTAACCAGATTAGAGACGGGTGTCATTATCAGGTAAATTACTCCTGGAATATGGCATGCCATGGCAATTCCTTTTTTTTTTTTTCATGAACCCTAAAACTGAAAACAAAAAGTCCCTTGATGCAAATATCTAACCATATCGGACAGTGCAGATCTAAGATCAGACTGCACGTTCTGTGCAGTCTGATCTTGATCTGCACTGTCCGCAAAAGCGCAAGGAATCGGGCATAGCATGCTACGGGTTAAGCTAATACCGTGAAAAATTCAACGAAGCACCATCGTGCCCCAAACCTGCACGGTAAGACTGTTACCTCCGCTGTCTGCAACAGCAGTTAAAGCTCATCCTGTTAAATAACTGAAATGAAACTTTTCAAGCCGATAATAAAACCCGAAATGTTCCTATTTCAAAGATAAAGTTTCGGGAAAAATATCTCTGTATCGGACAGTGTAGATCCAAGATCAAACTGCACGTTCTGTGCAGTCTGATCTTGATCTACACTGTCCGCAGAAAGGCCATAGAGTAGCCTAAGTGATAAAGTCTGTGTCCGTTATGTGAAGGGTCACAGTACAGTTTTTAGTGGTTGGTTGAAACGTGTTCCGACTAAATGGTGTGAAATTATCGAGAAAACGTTTTAACAAAGACTTAAAACAGCCATCAGCCCTTGGTTTATTATTCTCTTAACACATAAGTTATTGTAAACAACTTTGAAAACATTTTTTTTTTTAAACGAGAATGATAAACAGTAATAAAAGATTTATACATGGGTACATGTCAAAACATTGTTACAAAAGAAAAAATGACGAAAACAGTCATCAGCAAGTTATAGAGAGTCCATACTGTTCGAAATGATAACCTTAAAAGGCCAAATAGCAGCCAAAAAACAAAACAAGTATTAGAACGAATTTAAATTTATATCATGCCATTTAAAAGTAATGAAAATATTGTTAAGATGACAATGTGTTATTGTGTGGCAGGTCCAAGTGTTAGTCGCTGGCAGAAAAAAAAATGATTTTCAAAATCAGGCAAAAAGTAAACAAAAGACAGAGTGACCTGGCAACTTTAAACCTAGTTTTTTTTATTAATTTCTCTGCCAGCGACCAACACTTAATCTGACCATACAAACAGATTGTCATCTTCACAATAATTTCCATACTTTTAAAGGATATGAATCAAATTTAAATGCTATAAACATCTGCTTTGTTTACTTTTGGCAGCTATTGTTACTTTAAACTGGTAGGAAAATCGAATATAAATTTAAAGCTAGAGTTCACAATAAATGTAAAAAAAAAAAACCCATAATATTGTAATTTTAAAGTTATTTTCGCAGGGACAAAAGTAGCCGTATCGGACAATGACGATCCAAGGTCAATCTGCACGTTCTGTGCAGTCTGATCTTGCTCTTCACTGTCTGGAAAAGCACACTAAATAGACAAAGGTGAAACTTAGATATAAGATTTCTCCTGAAAAACAAATGCATGTACCACACCCCATAAAAAGAGCCTGAAAGGCATTCTGTTTAGTTCCATACATTTTCTGATGAAAACCAACTGATATACGACTATTGTGGTGCGAGAACATGATAAAATGGCGATATCAGACAGTTAAAACTTGTCAGAAAAACCACTGTACATGCAGGGAAAAATGGAAGAGCGATATGTTTCGACATTTTTATCACAGAGACAAGATAACGGTTACTCATCAATCTTTCATTCTGCCTTTCATTGTAAGTGATATGTTTATAGATAGTGTAAAAGCAATGGACGGGTTCTCTTAATGATTGAATATAAGGCTTAACTTTTATGCTGCTAAGTGCGACTCACTGACCTTTTGCGAACAGTGCAGATCAAGATCAGACTGCACGTTCTGTGCAGTCTGATCTTGAATCTACGCTGTCCGATAAGGAAATATGTATTCCCCCCCCCCCCAAAAAAAAGCCGAGCCCCTTAGCTCAGTCGGTAGCGTACAGGACTTGAGAATAGGGGGTTGCCGGTTCCATCCCCGGCTCGCCCAATTTCTTTTTGAGGATTGATGATAATCATTGCGACAGGATTCATACCTCTCTCACCTCTGACCATTGCATCGATGACGGTTATGTGGGAAAGCAGCCAGTGGCCTGCAAAGAATATCGTGCCGAGTACTTGTAAAAGAAACTCAAGGAAAACATGGATAGGTGCACTGGCCGCCGGGATATAACTAAAATACTGTTGAAAGCGGCGTTAAACACCATGAAATCAATCAATCAATCCCCAAAAAATTACTTTTGGAAAAGCAAAATTTGGGTTTATACCATCAGCTTGAAAGTTTCATTTTAGTTATTTAGCGCGATAAAGTTTAACACATCTCATGTCTTCTTCGAACCTCTAACGAGCTCTAACTTGTCATTCTAGATATAGATGACCAGTGGTCATCGATCACGATTTGGAATGGTCAGTCGGAAGAAGACGGGCAAGACATATAATGTACTTGATAGCAATCTATTGTTATATGTTATCATGGCTAACCACTTTACTCACTTGCGACAAGATTCCATATGGCCTGCAACACGCGAAAAGAGACATTCGGACATTTGCGAAAAGTGTCGTCTCGGATCAGCCTGCGCAGTCCGCCCAGGCTAATTCCGTTTTAATGTAATTTTCTGTTTTGCGCAAGTCTACTGTAGCACAAAATCTAATGTAACCGTAAAGTGACAATTTACGCAAATGTCCGAATGCCCCTTTTCGCGTGTTGCAAGCCATATTTCTACCACAGTGTCCATGATGACTTTTGAAAAAATCTTCTAAAAAGCGAAACACAATCATTTTCACCTTTTTCCAGTAATGTTTCCTTCCAAAGCCGATCACATCATTTGTGCCATATTTTCATCTTGATCTTTGCTGTAGGCCTATCTTCACTTTTGGTGCTGAATGATTAAAAACAATCCCTACTTGTTCTGGGAAGAAATGTTGGTTTGACCTCGTATCAAGGCTGAATGTGTCCGTTATGGGTGCCGGTATCATTATGATAGACTAATTGTTTTGATTGATCGCTTGGTGTTAAACGCCGTTCTCTACATTATTTCTGTTATATCGTGGCGGCCAGTGCACCTATCCACGCTTTCCTTGAGTTTCTTTTTACCAGTACTCCGCATGATATTCTTTCTAAACCACTGGCTGCTTTCCCACATTACTATCGTCGAAACAATGGTCAGCGGTGAGAGAGGAATGAATCCTGTTGCAATGACTATCATCAATCCTCGGAAGGAAATTGGCCAAGCCGGGAATCGAACCAACGGCCTCCTGTTCTCAAGTCCATAACGCTACCGACTAAGCTACCGGGGCTCGGCGGTATCATTATGAGTTGGACGGTATCTGTAATAAGATATGCAGCAGATTTCAAAGGTAGACATGGGAAAAGACTGGCCAGACATACCTTGTAGCTGATACTGCCAGACATAAACCATATCTTATAACAATCGTATGTGATGCTGATTTGATATCATTTTTGCACTCTTGTTTATGCACTCTGGTCTCATGGAAATTTGGTTTAACCTTGTGACAAGACTGAGTGGATCAGAACGTGTCGTTCTTTAAATTTAACCTGTTATTACAAAATCCTGAGTTTTAAGGATAGGGCACCCTAACGGGATTCGTGTAACATCGCCTTTCATCGCCCAAATCGTACGGATTCTGCTAAGACTCGGGTTATCCGTAATCGATGCGGGGAAGCAGCGTCTATCGGCCGATCGATTACGAGTATTAGCCGAATCCGTTCGTTTATTAGGCGATGAAAGACGATGTTACACCAATCCCATTAGGGTGCCCTATCCTTAACGACCCTGAGGAATAAGGCCTTTTGAAAACATTGTGGAAAAAGGAGAAAATGCTGGTAACCAGCATTTTCTCCTTTTACCACAATGTTTATTACTCTATCAAGGGAAAAAAATCATCATTTAAGCAACCTTTGATTTGTCATCTGCAAATGCTTTCATTTTGGTAAAGAGTTTAGTTTAGTTAACCACGTTATAAGAGGGGCGATATCTTTATCAAATATGCAACATGTTTCATCGATAGATAGGAAATAGATTGGCCAGATACAATTATTTGTCTGAGTATCTATTGTTTTAAGTGATCCTTGCTTTAAATAATTTCTGAACTCTTGCAGAAAGAAACTAAGTTTGATTTTGTAATACGCCTAAATGTGTTCCGTAGTTTTACTTAAATATATTTATTTTGCATCGATTGAAAAACAAGTTCTTACAACTTATACTAATCTCTCTCGATTCTGTTTCCTAGGAACTACACCAGTACTCGACCCGAATGTGTGGGCCAATGAACAATCCCAAGCTGACGCCCGCTCCTGGGTATCGAACTCGGGACCTTATGGATACGAAGCCGACACTCTACCCCACAACCACGGACACCACACAAATCCTTATTTCGCACTTGTGCATTCATTATGAGCTGAGATGATTCATTTTTCATTTTCAATATTCAACATGCAGCATTTTACAGGGGAAATCGGGAAAAGGTTCAGAGAAAAAAAAAAGTGAAATATGGAAATTTTCCTCGATCCACACTGTCTGCAAAAAAACGGAAACAGTTATGTATGGCACTCACAATGACACCCTAAAAATGTTATGCATGGCACTATGTGCTTAAGCGATCATTGTTAAACAACATCAAACTGCTTTGGGTCTTTTGAGATTTCGAGAAATATACGTTTCATCTATTTCACATCTATTCAACACTCTAAGGGGTGCCCGCCCGGGTAGCTCATTGGTTAACGTATCGGACTTGTGACCTGGTGGTTGTGCGTTCGATACTCGGTTTGAGGCAAACTTTCTTTCCGGCGATTTTTCGCCACTCACCTCTGATGCATGTGGGAAAGTAGTCAGTGACTTGAAAAGAAAGTTGTCAGTACTGGTGTGAGAAAGCCAGGAAACACATGCGTTGGTGCACTGACCGCCGTGATATGTCCTAAGCTGCTTAAACGGCGTTAAACTCGATTCAATCAATCAATCAACACTCTAAGGGGTAGGATAGGTAAATGCCAGTCATTTTTGACTGAGAGATTCAACGTTTTTAAGGTAATACTTTGGACCTTTATTAACAAGATTACCTGCTGCAGGTCTTTTTCTGTCCTACAAAGGGCCACTGTTGAAAACATTGTGACTACTGGAGAAACTGCTCGTGACGAGCAGTTTCTTGTTTAGCCACAATGTTTACAAATGTATTCGTGAATTAAAACATAATTCATGATGACTATTCATATTACAAGAATATTTATAACCCTAAGGCTGTTAAGCGCGACTCACTGACCTTTTGCGGACAGTGTAGATCAAGATCAGACTGCACAGAACGTGCAGTCTGATCTTGGATCGACACTGTCCGATCAGGAGATAGTGTTCTCCAAAATGATAAGTTTGAAATAGCATTTTTCGGGTTTTATCTACCGATTTAAAAGTTTTATTTTACTTTTTTAGCAGGATTAGGGTTTAGACTATTCTGCTGTAAATTCATTCCATGAGGTTGTAGTTAAAACACACTGGTATATTCGACCCCGAGAGGGACTTAGAATTATACGTATCGACGAAGAAGTTAATAGAATGTAAAAGAAATTATCAATCTAAAAGGTGCTTGAGAGAAAACCGTGTTATTTTTAGATAATTTTGCATGAAACCGTATGAGTTGCATGAACAGTTATGGCCGTTAGGCTGACGCTAGTACCAGTCCATTTTTACACCGGGCAGAAGGGAAACAGTTACGATTACTTCTCAGTTTTTCAAACCTTAATGAGCCACAAGCAGAGATATTGTACTGAAACCCTTCCATGTCGTGGCATTATGGTACATGGTATTTCTGTCCCTCTCTGTCTCTCTGCGTCTCTCTCTCTCTCTGACTCTCTGTATCCGTCTGTCTGTCTGTTTATCTCTCTCTGTCTCTCTCTCTCTCTGTCTTTCTGTCTGTCTGTCTGCCTGTCTCTCTCTCTCTGTCTCTCTGTCTCTCTCTCTCTCTCTCTCTCTCTCTCTGAAGCCATGTTAGTAACGTAAAAGACTTGCAATTTGGCTGTGGGCTCGAATACGAACTTGTGTTTGGTCTAAATGTTATCGTTCGGTAAAGAGTTAAAAAGACCAAAAAACATTCAGAGGAAAATGAGAAAAAGCTGACTAACCAGCATTTTCTACTTTTCCGACGACTTTTTCAAAAGAATTCTTTGTTGGGGAGGGGGGGGGGGGGGAGAGGGGGCCTCTCGAGAAATGATGGGATTGTTTAGTAATGGGTTAAACAACCAACCAACCAAACAAACAAACAAAAAAAGGATTTGGTTTATCAAGAAGCAGTTTGTTTGTAATCGAGTAGGCCGATTTTATCCTGGCTCGGATCTTGCAAATATTCGGTCTTGGCTGTAACGTATGTTGTTGCGGCTTGAGATTGAGTGGAATGACAGATGTTTTCACGTAAATACATATGAACCATGTTCTGTGAAAAGGGGGCTTAATGAATTTGCAAAAAGTATCGACCCAGGTCAGCCTGCGCGCATTGCGCAGGCTGACCTAGGCCGAAACTTTTTGCTATTTGTAACTTTTCTGTGTGTCCCAAGGACCAGTCTACCTCATGATTCAGTCGGTTGTCATATAAAATAAATTATATGAATGTATAATACTGTGATGAGTTGCTCGGTAAAATACATCACGGAGATGCATTTAGCCTCCTTTACACAGAGTATGGCTTTTTTCCCTAGTGATCGTTAACTCTTTCCAGAACCTCGAACTTTCAGATTCATCCATCTAAAAAAAATTTTAGAGCTACATACAATAAAGTATATATGACTCAAAAGATTAGACTTGCATTTTGCCGGGTTGGAAACCTGGTTTTGGAAAAGAATTCGCTGTACTCGTCATAACTCGGCCCATTCCGTAACGGCATCAACGGATCACCCGAGGTTTGCCGAATGGAAAATGCCGATGACTGGGCTTTGTCAACGGGGTCGAAATGGACACTGGGTTGTAAGAAAAAGGCTCAAACCAATGCCAAACAAATCCGACGTTTAACGACAGTATTGATTCAAGATCAGACTACATGTTTTATGTAGTCTGATTTTGATCTGTGCCGTTCGCAAAAAGCTTTCCTATATGAGCCATGCTCTAGGAAAGGGGGGCTAAATACATCTACACGGACTGTGCAGGCTGACCTGGGCCGAAACTTTTTGCCATTGATCAATATTCTGCCCCGTTGACCTCATAATTCAGTCCGTTGTTAGACAAAATGGGTTTTATCAATCTATAGCAATGTAATGACTTGCTTGGTATAATGCATCATGGAGATCCATAAAGCCCCATTGTGCCAGAGCGTGCCTCATAATTATGTAGCACAAAGGGTTGAAATAAACAGTGCAAAAAGGGGATAATCAATACCAGAGCTTTTCGTAAGGCTAAGAATTACTTGTGAGCCTTTCATCTTTTTTATGTAAATACAAATATCTTTTCCATGACATCCTTGATCCACGATCTTTAAACCTCATTGTAGAACTCATTATTTCATGCCCAAGAGATTCAAGGAAATTTTATCTTTTACCACACAATCCCGGAAACTAACGACGTTGATGAAGAAGACTTTAGAAAAGATTGATTGATTGATTGATTGATTGATTGATTGATTGATTGATTGATTGATTGATTGATTGGTTGATTGATTGGTTGATTGATTGATTGATTGATTGATTGATTGATTGATTGATTGATTGATTGGTGTTTAACACCGTTTTCAACATTATTTCAATTATATCGCAGCGGCCAGTGCACCTATCCATGCTTTTCCTAGAGTTTCTTTTACCATTACTCCTCACAATATTCTTTCCAAGCCACTAGCTGCTTTCCCACATAACCATCGTCAAAACAATGGTCAGTGGTGAGAGAGGAATGAATCCTGTCGCAATGACTATCATCAATCCCCGGAAAGAAATTGTCCGAGCCGGGGATCGAACTAGCGACCCCCTGTTCTAAAGTCCTGTACACTACCGACTGAGCTACGGCTTGTTGGAAAAAGAGAAAATGTCGGTAACCAACATTCTCTCCTTCTTTCCCACAATATTTTGCCAACTTTTTAAAGACAATTCCGACATTTGATTCGCATTTGATTTGTCGCCTGCAAATGCTTCCAATTTGGACAAGTCTAAAATTTTGTCGTTTGGTAAAGATTTAACCATTACAGGGCCCATTATACGCAAAGACTTAAGGTCTAATAAATGCTGTTTCCTTCTGCACCATAAAACTAACAAAAATTCTGATTTGTTCGCCTCTAAAATTCTCCTGATTCTTCTTCAGATGATTGATTGATTGATTGATTGATCGATCGATCGATCGATCGATCAATCGATTAATTAATTAATTCATTCATTTATTGGTTGGTTGGTGTTTTTAAGCCGCTTTCAGCATTATTTCACAGCTCGCTTATTCATGTATGTCCTGGGTTGCACCAGTACAAGGCCGGGCTCGGAAGACTCTCTCTCAAAAACACTCCCGCATCAGGACCAGTACTTCTAGTTAGACTCGAACCCGTGGCCTCTGGGTTATGAGTTACATACTATACCACTAAACCACGCAGGAACCCTTTACTTCAGATGAAGCTACTTTAAGAGGAATTAAAAGGTCAGCATCGAATAGTGTAGACCTTAGATCAGACTGTGCAACTACATAACCCATGCTCTGTGAAAAGGCATTAACCCCCCTTTTTCCAGAGCGCCGCTCATCTGCAATCTGATTTTGATCTGCTCTTTCCGTCTAGGTCACATATGGCGATCAAAGGGTAAGGTTAGTAAATTGTCAGTATAACTCTGTATACATACAAGGCGACAGCATTTTAGACTGATATCTCGTGCAGACGCACCAATAAATTGTGGATGTGACGATAAAATTGGCCCTGGAAGGGTAGAAAATATTGTTGGGAAAGGAGAAAACACTAGTTTCAAACATTTTCGTTTTTTTCCTACAATATTATCAAATGCCTTATTTAAGGTCGTGAAAAGCAAGTGATAGTTTGGTAGTGTTAATAAGGGAAATGGGATCCATACAAAAGATGTTAAAACAAATTTTAAAAAAACTCCATGCACCAAATCATTTCAATGAACTTTTTTGTTATATGTATAAACCGTGAATGAAGAAATTCAAAATGCAAAAAAAAAAATATATTCCAAGGCATCTGATAATTCAAACTCTTACTCCTTGGAACGCAATATACAGTTTCAGGCGTTTAAGGTCACTCATCTTCGCAAGCCAAGGTGACGATCACTTCGTAGATCTTATCAAGCGTGACCTTGGCCTGCAAAGATGAAGGTCACGGTATAGATCCAAATCAGAGTGTATACAGAACGTGAAATCTGATCAAGGATCTACCCTGTCGGCATTTTTGTGATATCTTCTGATCTATGAAAGACTTGACATTGCTAGCTTTTTTTTCTTACTGAAAAAGCCTTTTTTATTCATGTATGAACCGTGCTCTGTGAAAAAGAGACTTAAGGCATCGGCAAAAAGTATCGACCTAGGTCAGCCTGTGCGGACTGCACAGGCTGACCTGGGTCGATATATTTTGCCTTTATTAAATTTTCTGCATATCAAAGGACCAGTCTACCTCATGATTCAGTCGATTGCTAGACAATCTGGATTGTATGGATCCATAAGTATGTGATGACTTGCTTGGTATCATGCATCACGGAGGTGCATTAAGCCCCCTTTTGCCAGAGCATGACTCATTTAACAGTTCATAATGGTAAATTAGGCATCTTTTTCAAGATCCAAACAGTACAAAGTCAAGGCTTTTTGCAAAAGTGTCCCAACGTAAAATCAATATGTAGGGATCCACGATCAGACTTCATCTTCTGTACAGTTGCAGTTTGATCAGGTCCAGAGCATTCTATGTTTGAAGTAAAAATAAAACCGCATATTTCCCAATCTTTAAAAAAATAAGATATGCAATGCAACTCTTTCACCCAAGCAAATTTCTAGTAACAAAAATCAAAGCTTTTTTTTACATTTTTGAGATTTTTTCAGGGGCAGAGAGAAAGAGAGAGAGAGAGACAGAGACAGAGACAAAGAAAGACAGACAGACAGACGGATTGTCGGAGACGGACGGACGGACGGACAGACAGACAGACAGAGTCAGAGATAAAGATAAAGACAGGGAAACAGAGAGAGACCGAGAGAGGGACCACGAGGGACAGAGAGAGTGGCCGAGAGAGAGGAGGACACTTTTTGTTGTTGTTGTTGTTGTTGTTGTTTTCAGCAAAATTACGGATCAATGATTCATGAGTTTCAAAGGCTTCGCCAGCCTTAGGTCAGACTTTGTATTGCTCTGCCGAAAGACAATTCGATGGCGCCCAGCGAGGCCCAAATGAAGAATGCTTTCATTTCAAAACTACGACAGAGAACAGATCGGGAATGGAGTCAAACATGTAGGTATAAACAAAAAAATCAAACTTACTATGTCTAGTATCTGGGACAATCTCATACCGAGGCGTACAGTAAGTTTCGAACCATTTACCCCTGATGGCCGGATAAGCTTGTTGTAGTCCTAGAAATGGAAAGAAAGTGTTTATTATAGCAATACACGTAACCCTTTGACACACAATTCCGACTTTTAATGACCCTAAGAAAGAAGCCCTTATCTTTAATGACCCTGATGGAGAAGGCTTTTGAAAACATTGTGGGAAAAGGAGAAAATGCTGGTAACCAGCATTTTCTCTTTTTCCCTCAATGTTTTATACCTTTTACAAAAGAAATTTTAATTTTTTAGTCACTTTTATTTTGTCGTCTGCAAATGCTTTGAATTTGGACTAGTCTAGAATTTTATCGTTTGGTATCAGCGCAAAATATAAAACAAACTCGACTTCTTTCCACTGCTGAAAATAGATTTCATTGAAACTAGTATATGTTATCGTATTGGCTTGACTAAACCAGCGGGCGGAATAAATCCAAGACCAAACTACACCTTCTGTGCAGTCTAATCTTGATCCATGCCGTGCTCAAAAGACCACTTTTCGCCTCTGGCACTAAAACCCTTGAAATCTGTAAGATTATTAAAGTATTTTTCTCCCTGCGGATTTTTTTAGTGTCTCAACGCGCTTTTGAAGACAGTGTAGGTCAAGATCAGACTCTCAGACTAATGCAATTTCGTTATGCATTATAAAAAGAGAGTCGCGGTAAAGTATGGGTCCATTTTGTCAGCAAACTGGCTCAACCGCCCGAATCATGAGTTTGAGTGGACTTTTGACATGCAAAATAAATTTAAAAGCAGCAAAAAGTGTCGATTCAGGTCAGCCTGCGCAGTCCGCGCAGGCTGACCTGAATCGATATTGTTTGCAGATGTATTAAATCCCTTTTTCACAGAGCATGGTTCATGTGGAAAAAGTATAGCGCTAAATGTAAGAAAAACATAACAAGAAACGGTTTATTTCAGATTCGTTCTACATAAATGATTGATTTCTCCGAGTCAGATCTTCGCGATAAAATTCGTCTATGCCAAGTGTTGTCAATTCATCTTCCAGTTTTTCTTCTTAAATTCTGTTTTGAATCATATTGTTTCAAGATTTATTCGTCCGAGAATTGTGTTGGAGCTTACAGAACAGACCAATAGAATATAATATTATCTTTATTTAAACCAAGTATGCAATGTACAACATGCGGGTTAGATCAGAAAAAAATTAAGAGTAAGTTGGTTAAGTTGATTCAGGCGTTCGAGCGGTCAAAAGCATACTATACTATACTATACTATACTATACTATAACATACCATACTACAATATTCTATTTTATGCTACTCTATACTAGATACTATATTATATTATACTGTACTGTACTATACTATACTATACTGTACTATACTATACTATACTATACTATACTATACAAGAAGGACAACATGGGTTAGAAATATTCGGCCACTCGAACACATACAAGAACGGCACATCCTATGTACACGTACACATTGAGATCGTGTCCAATTAGGACGTGACGAACGGTTGTTGACCCCTGACAAATAACAGTCTATTCACAAACTAGCTTTCACAAATAACAGTCTATTCACAACCTAGCTTCTTAGGAAAATCATATTTGTTCACTCATTCCACTTAATTTCCATCAATTGGTCAACCAACACTTGCTATGAAATAGCAATATCATGATTTTTTCAGGGAAAAAGACATGTAGAATTAGAAGTAATGTAGAAGCATTTTTTATTGCTCATACCAACAAAGAGAACTGCTGCCGCATTATTTTACAAGGAATGCATAACGACCAAATGAGCTGATCAATCAATAGCCCTGCTTGTCCTCTGTACTCTTATTGAGGTTTCGTTTGTTCATTTGATTCTGGGATTAAAACATTTTCAAAAATATTTCAGTGATGTCGACAGCTCTTTTATCCATGTATCCAGAGATTTCGTAAACAGGACAGCGATGTCAGTTCCCTGCTCGGGATTCTAGTCACATAAAAGTTGCCATGAGTCTAACTATTTCATACATGTCATATTTTTCATCAGCAGCAGGCATAGATTTCTTTTTATTATTCTTTTTAAGAAAAGAAGGTTAGAAAAGTAAAAATGAAGAGGGCATGGGGCTTTAACTCTTTTACTTACAGTTAAACAAAGCCGACCCTTTAGCGTGGTCTAAAAGCAGATTTTCATTTCAATTGAATATAAGGTTTGTCACAGCATTTCTTCTAGCATGTTGTAGAGGTAGGTGTAGATCAAAGATCAGAATGCAAGTTCTGTGTAGTCTGATCTTGATCTACGCAGCCTGCCAAGGAGTTTTTATCGGTCGTCATCGACGTGAAAGAGTTAAAAAGGTTTAGACATTACTTTTAACTCTTTACCAGACGACAAAATTTTAGCCTTGTCCAAACTGAAAGAATTTGCAGAAGTCAAATTAAATGTCACTCAAAACGTATATTTTGTTTATTCAAAGTGTAGAAAACATTGTGGGAAAAGAAGAAAATGCTGGTTACCAGCAGTTTCTTCTTTTCCCGCAATTTTTTTCAGAAGCCCCCTTCCTCATGGTCGTTAAAATCTCGATTGTGTGGTAAAGGGTTAAGCTAGAATAACTTTAGGAATTTCAAAGTTAGCATAAGGTACTTGTACTCCAAGCAGTCTGATCTTCATCTGTAACTGCCGCAAAAGAGTCTGGAGTAAAAAAAAACAAGCTCAGGACAAATCGTTGCCCTCTAGGTAAATTTGCTGTTCTTTTCCCTCTCACCCATCTACTTTCAGACAAAATGAAGAGAGAAAAATAAAAAAGAAATACCAGTTTAATGACTACATAGCGCCAAATCACCAGCATTTATTGCATTACAAGAAAATTATAAATTCTGGAAAGCGTGCCAAATATACTATCTCCGCTAAGACTACATAATTCTTTGTAATCTTTCCTCAATCATTTACCTGTTCCGCAAGGGGGCGAGCGGCGCCGCAACATACGAAAACTGAACCTCTTTGCTTTTCATACGGGGCTTTTTGGTTATTCCCTAAAATAAGTGAATGAATGCCGTTTTATGGTACATCGACAATTTGTTCATTTAGCGCGCATGTATGTATTTAACCCTTTACCAAAAAATCCCTGGTTTTAACGACCCTGAGGAAGAAGCCGTCTGAAAACATTGTGGGAAAAGGAGAAAATGCTGGTAAAAAGCATTTTCCCCTTTTCCAAGAATGTTTTCTACTCTTCCAAAGGCAAGTTTCAATTCTTGAGTCATGTTTATTTTGTCGTCTGCAAATGCTTTCAATTTGGACAAGTCTAAAATTTGGTTGTTCGGTAAAGAGTTAAGAATGATAAAGACGGATTAGTCCTCAAGCCTCTCAACGCCAGTTGTCGTTGTGGACAGTGTAGGTCAAGATCAGACTGTACAAAACTTGCAGTCTGATATTGAATATTTCGTTGGATATTCAAATGAACCATGCTCTAGCAAAGAGGGGTTTCATGCATCTTCCTGATGCATTATACCAAGCAAGTCATCATATTATCATGGATCCATAAAATTCATTTTATCTAACAATCGACTAGATCTGGATGTAGAATGGTTCTTCGACATGCAGAAAATTTACAAATAGCAAATAGCAAAACGTTTGGAACCATTTTAGCCTGCGTGGAATGTGCAGGCTGACATAGGTCGAAATTTGTTGCTATCGATCAATACTCTGCATCTCCAAAGACCAGTCTACCTCGTGATTTAGTCAATTAGACAAAATGGATTTCGGAGATCCATAAGTGTGTAATGACTTGCGTGGTATAGTGGATCATGGAGACGCAAATTTACACAGAGCATGGCTCGTAAAAATCACATCGAGCAGAACTGCACCTCTCCAGTTGTCCTTGGGCTCGCCCGTTGTGACCAGAGAAAAGACCGATTACCTGGAGAAGAACGTGTTGGTATGAAGACGTCCCCTTTTCCCATGCCACCAGAGTAATACCTGTAAATACTTCTTCGTCCCTTATCCTTCTATACGCAACGATAGTTGTATTTTACGGAGAGCTTACACTCGGATTAGCCCACATACACGTGTGGTATGATTTTGGTCGACATACCAAACTTCTTTATTATTTGTGCATATTATTCCGATTAACCCTTATCCTGTTAAATAACTAACATGAAACTTTCAAGGCGATAGTAAAACCCCAAATTTTGCTATTTCAAAGGTATTTTGGGGACTAAGACATCTTCTTATCGGACAGTGTAGATCCAAGATCAGACTGCACGTTCTGTGCAGTCTGATCTTGATCTGCACTGTCCGCAAAAGGTCGACGAGTCACGCTTCGCAGCCTAGGGCTTAAATGCAAATAAACAAATCAAAATTACTTTGAGGAATAGTAAATAACATCAATTCAACGGGATATGGGTTGGCGTATACTGGATATAGAGAGAGAGTAAGTGAGGTGGAATAAAACAATCATACGTTGATGGGAAAAACATCAAGCGCCGAGTTTTCAACCCGAGGTTCCGGCATATAAATATGCTGCCAATCTAACGCTTGACTGCAGTTGTGTCTGGTGTTCCTTCCCCATGTTCACGAAAGCGGAAGACCGGAGGCGAGAGGAAACATTGGTGCAAATTCTCCAACAACCCTAGAGGCCAGTCTACACTAGCAAACATTTGTTGGCGAAACACCAGCAAACTTTGTTTGGTGAAATTTGGTCATGATCGTCCGTAAGCGTAACGCCACAATAAACAATTGCAAACAAAGTTTGGTGATGTTTGAAGATTATGTGATGCATCCCTTTCATGATAAAAAGGCAGTTTCTGACTGGTCAATATATTTAGACATCACCAAACATCACCAAAGAGAGTAAACATAAATGAACATGCCCAAACATCACCAAATACGTTTGGTGGTGTTTGCTTGTGTTTGCTGACTGGTTTACACTAGCAAACTTTTGTTTGCAAACATCGGCAGTCATGGTGTTTGGTGTTGTTTGCAAACAAATGTTTGCAAGTGTAGACGGCCTTAACATAATAGCATAATACCGGCAAACCCCACCACCTATACAGTTTTACGCATATATGTGGCATTGTTTTATGAGTGCAAAGATTTTATATTATATTATATTTGATTTATACAGAATAAATCCGCCAAAATTACAATCTATGTTATACATAATTGTGATTTTCATGGGATTTCGAGATAAAGTGAAGGGGGGTTGCCGGTATTGTGCAAATACTATGATGTATAAGTAATGTTTATTTGTATTCGAATATTCAACAGATCAAAATAAATCGAGTCTATCAAAACGACGATGAGCTCGAATATCGAATATGGACGAGTGCGCCTGCGCAAATTATGATTAAGAAATTGACATGATTTCCGGTTACGATCCGTCATTTAATGCCGTAATACTTTGTGCAAGTATACTAATTTATCAATTAAGATACTTGCTTACCTTACAATCAATCATATACATGTACACAGATTAATGACATCACTACAGAAGGAAAAAAGACTGGATAGAGATAATCTGGTAATGTTGAACATTCCACCGTTAGAGTAATTGATGTTTAAGCTGCTAAGCACGAATCACTGACCTGTAGCGGATAGCGTGGATCAAGATCAGACTGCATAGAACGTGCAGTCTGATCTTGGATAACACTGTCTGTTAAGGAGATATTTTTCCCAAAATAATAACTTCAAAATTGCAATATCTGCTTTTTTCACTAATATAGTAATTAATCCTCGGGCTGCTAAGCGTGACTTACTGACCTTTAGCGGACAGTGTAGATCAAGATCAGACTGCACAGAACGTGCAGTCTGATCTTGGATCTACACTGTCCGATAAAGAGATATCCCCCCCCCCCCCAAAAAAAAAATGACTTTGAAATTGCAATATTTGGGTTTTTTACCATTAGCTGAAAAGGTTCATTTAACTTAATTCGCAGGTTAAAGTTTCGGGATTACACATGGTAAAATGAAAAGGGGGGGGTTGAATCAATTCTTTCACTACTCACTAATTAAATTACGTTTTCTCAAGGCCTAAATATACATTTCCTCTGTAACATCAAGAGATAGTTTGGTCATAATCTAGAATATATAGCAGTGGACAGTGTAGATCAGAGATCAGCACGTTCCGTACAGTCTAATCTTGATCTACACTGTCCACAAAATGAAGGGGGGAAACATTTTTAATTAACTCTTGTACTACTGAATAAATAAATTGCATTTTTGCAAAGGCTAAAAATACATTTCCTCTGCAAGATCAAGAGACAGTTCGCTCATGAACTAGAATATACATGTAGCAGTCGACAGTGTCGATCAGAGATCAGACTGCACGTTCTGTGCAGTCTGATCCTATCTACACTGTCCACAAAAGCTTCTGGTGTCGTCTATGGCATGGAAATGCCGAGCCCCGGTAGCTCAGTCGGTAGCGTGCAGGACTTGAGAACACGGGGTCCAGGGTTCGATCCCTGGTTACGACCCCTGGCTCGGCCAATTTCTTTCCGAGGATTGATGATAGTCACTGTGACAGGATTCATTCCTCTCCCACCGCTGACCATTGTCTCGACGATGATTATGTGGGAAAGCAGCCAGTGGCTTGGAAAGAAAAATTGTTCGGAGTACTGGTAAAAGAGACTCCAGGACGGCATGGATAGGTGCACTGGCCGCCGCGATATAACTGAAATAATGTTGAAAACGGCGTTAAACACCATACAATCAATCAACAATCAATCTATGGCATGGAAAAAGTTAAGGGCTATACTAACCTTCAGTAAGAAATTATGTAGCCTCTGTTCAGTTGGCGGCTGACAGACCACAAACATAATCATCGTGAAAAATATAAACACCAAACACGTGCTCGTCTCCATACTGATTGTACATGTATGTTGCACGAGAAATAAACAAGTGTGTCGACCTAATCGTCGAATGGCAGAATTTTGTGACAAGTTTGTCTATTTATTGTAACTATTAAATAATTTTCATAGCCTGGATCTTTCTGTTAGATTTAAATCTTTCACTGCCAGGTAAAAAAAATCGATTTTTTAACTGGATATAAAAGAAGATATCCACTACTTCTTAAGGTGGTTTTAGTCATAGTTTGGTGCAAGAAAAGGCTGGTGTAGATCCAAGATCAGACTGCACGTTTAGTGCAGTCTGATCTTGATATACAACGACCGCCAAAGCTAGGTCGCCATCGGCATTGAAAGAATTATATCAGTTGTTGAATTATCACTGAATTCGATGCTTTCTGTACAGAAGTCCTATATCATGGGTCTGATTGTTTATTTTTTAGATATTTTTTTTTTTCGGCGTAGGTGAATATACTAGCTTTTGACCTACTTTTTGTACTGATGAAAAACTAATGAATAGAAATTTGTAATTGGTCAAATATGTAAACGTGCCTGTTCTAAGGGCCCCATGTCCATTTCCTGGCAAATTTACGCCTTCTGTCTTTTTTTAGACATATTTCTTGTTGAAAAAGAAATTGATTCATTGACAGATTCGAAGATGCCAAAGACCGCAGAATTTCTGGAACTAATTAGATCTTGACTATCAAATTAAATGCAGAACTCGAAAAATCCCAAATGGAATGGTGTATAATTAAACAGAGGACATTTTCACCGATAGTTTACTTAATACTAATTCTAAATTCCAAGTTAAACAGTCTCTGCCAAACAGATGGGTAGCTTTGGATTTTTGACATAGATCTAAATGAGCCATGCTCTATGTAAAGGAGGCTTAATGCATCTGCAAAAAGTATCGACCCAAGTCAGCCTGCGCAGTCCGCGCAGGCTGACCTGGGCCGAAACTTTTTGCTATTTGTCCATTTTTCTGCATGTCCAAGGACAAGTTTACCTCATGATTCAATCGGTTGTTACAGAAAATAGACTTAATGAATCCATGATCATGTGATCACTTGCTTGGTATCATTAATTACGGAGATGCATTTAGCCCCCTTTTGCCAAAGCATAGCCAAATGATGAGAAGGGTCGGTGAATTCGATCCCCTCTTCCGTACATGCGTCTTGTTTGTCACTTTACCCCTCCAAAAAAGTATCGGTATTGAAGTAGATTTCTTTGTTTTTGAAGAACTATAAACATCAAACGATGTTAAAAGAATATCCACTCTACTATTTCATTATTGTTCTGTTAGTTTCCTACAATGTTTTCAGAACACTTAATTTAATCTTCTATCGCCGCTAAGCATAGCTGAAATGATCTTCATATTCAACACGTCAGGCCATGTATCTTTCCTTATCTGTTTACATTACGAGCCTCTGGTAGAATTCCGCTGTAACGAACGTAATTTCACTGAAAAACAGTTATAAAATTCACATTTTGATCCGAATGCAACACGCCCCAAATAAATCCACTATAAACATTATATAAACAATATTCTTTGTATTTCTTCTGTGGAGAATCTTGACGGAATATCGCGGTTTTCTTACATTGCGTTGGGCCCATTCTGTTGAACGGCGAAAGTTAAAGGGGAACTACAGTGAAAAAATAGATCTTTGTGTTGCGTGCAGTAGCGTATAGTACAAAGTACAAAATACCTTTCAGACCAGGCTGCAGTGCCAAAATAAGATTCAAAACTTCTTTTCTTGACTATTATTTTTCATTACTTTCTTTAACTCCTTGCCAGACTACAAACTTTAAGATTTGTCCAAATTGAAAGCATTTACAGACAACATATTGCCTACTTCATTTAACTTCGTCCGGACCTTTATGCTGAATATATAAGTAGGCATATAAATAGAACTCCGACTATTATTCGGGAAATTATATATACACGGTAAGGTATTTGTATACACAGGTAAGCAATTTAGTTCGCGCATACCGTACGAAATATTTCCGTGACCATCTAAGACATATGCTGAAGGCAGCCTCGTACGATGCCTAGGAAAAAAATAGAATCTTAATTTATGTAAATGATATTGACATTGGTTAGGTTAAATGAAGTAGGCAATATCAAAGGTTACTATAATGACGATATGTGTCTTTGATATGATAAAACAAACATCGTAGGAAAAGGAGAAAATGCTGGTAACCAGCATTTTCACCTTTTCCAACATTGCTTTCAAAAGCCTCTCTCTCTCTCTCTCTCTCTCTCTCTCTCTCTCTCTCTCTCTCTTTCTCTCTCTGCCTGCGTCGATAAATTCGGAATTATGTGGTAAGAGTTTAGGTCTGATCCAGAAATTCTCAAAAACAGTAAGATCAAATACTGCAAGAAGTGCTTCTGTTTTGATCCATTCTTATTGTTATTTTATGTTGCTGGTGTTGTTTGTAGCTTTGTAACTGTTCTTAGTTCATACAAAACTCGTAAATTAACGAGAATTGAACCAAGTATCGATCGCAAGACACTCCGAAAAGCACTAAGGTCCGTATTCGCCAACTATTCTTGAGAACATTCTTAGTCTTATTCTCTAAATTTGAAAGTAATACAACTTCTGATTGGCTTAACCAAATGGTTTTAAATCAAATGTTTTCGAACTTTGGAGTCTTATTTTAAATAATTTTCTAAATCTGAAAGTAACACAACTTCTGATTGGCTAAAGCAAATGGTTTAGCCAATCAGAAGCTGTGTTACTTTCTGAATCTAGACTAAGACTTCGAATGAAATTTGGCTAAACCAAATGGGATAATCAATCAGAAGTTGTGTTACTTTCTGATTATAGAATAAGACTTCGTTCGAAATTAAGAATGGTCGGTGAAAACAGGCATTACTCATTTTTATCGTGCCCAGTAAATCAACTCAATCGATTATTGGAACCTATGGCTGCCGTGAAGATCCGACTTAATTTTCTATTATTGCTGTATGAAATTGTGAGTTTTCTTGTTTATAATATGTTCATTGTATGAATTTCAACTAAGGCAGTTCTTTTAAAAATGATCGGCGCTCTTAAACATACATCTTTACTCGTTTTTTTTTTATAAAACTATAATCACTCATGTATCTTCATGCCAAATATTGCCCCTGATGGTTGGAAGGTTTACTTAACTCCTGATCTGGTAGATAAATGAATGCTTTGTGGAGCCGCAAATTTCACACTTTGCAAATTTCACTCCTATGTGAAGAATTGGTACCAATACGTCACATTTGGCAAATGTGACATTTGCGTACGGTCAATTTAGATATTTTTTTTTGGGGGGGGGGGGGAATAAACTTTGTGCTCAAATTTCACACTTTCCTAGTTTTGACGTGTGAAGAATTGGTACGTGTTCATCACATCTGTGAAGAACTGGTATGACTTTTCTCAGGTGAGAGGAATTGGTACCAAATTTTCACATGTGAAGAATTGGTAACGAAGGTAGCCACTATTACCATTTTGACGCCTTAGGTATGACACGGCCAGGTTTCGAACCTTCGACTTCCCGTCGCGAAGCGAACTATCTAATACTTATGCTAATCTGGGCCGGGTCACCCCGGGGACATGATTCATTATGTATGCTATATGAAATTTGACTTCGTGCGCATTTCTCACAGACGTGTGAAATATTGATACGAAATTCGTAACGTATTGGTACCAATTTTTCACGGGCTGTGAAGAACTGGTACCAATAGTTCAGAATGTGAAATTTGTGAAGTGTGAAATTTGCGGCTGCACAATACTTTCAATAGGGAAGTGAAATGCAATTATTATATAACTTTTGCTGTGGTTTGACCAGGATACATCTTTACACAAAGAATAGCGTAAATCAATGATCAGGTTGCATTTTTTGTGTAGTCTGACCTTGATATATACTGTTTGCAAAATAGATAAAAACTTAGGTATGGGTTTGCGTTTTAATCCTTTTCCTGTTGAATAAGTTGAACGAAACTTTCAGGCCGTTGGTAAAAACCCAAATAATACTATTTTAAACCTTTTTTTTTTTTACATAGATATCGCCTTATCGGACAGTGTAGATCCAAGATCAGACTGCACGTTCTGTGCAGTCTGATCTTGATCTACAATGTCCGCAAAAGGTCAGTAAGTCGCGCTTAGCAGCTTAAGGATTGAGGATTTACTCATATTCTAATCAAGAAACCATCTGTCGTCAGTGAACATATGTCGTATGAATATGAAATGTAAATCTTCTACATAGCTTGTTTTGCTTGGGTTTACAAGGGGTTAGATTTTATCAATAATTGTGAAAGGTAGTCTTCTTGCAAGGAAATGTCTTACAGAACAGAACAGAAGTTTATTAATGACTTGTATACAAGATACATCGTCAATTATACAAATTGACACCACAAATATACTATTTCATATTGATCGAAGAAGGCAAAGGACTGTCATACAAACAAATAGCAGTAAAAAAATGATAATAATTCCAAGATACTTCTAAGAAAGATAATTCTAAGAAAAATACTTCATAGGACAATTTGAAATAATGGAATAAATTAATGGTTTGGAGAGTAAGTCAAAGACGGAAATACATGCACCGTTATAACGCTACAGTACAAAGTAAAACAGTCAGGTACCTTCAAGATTCATTTTTGATTTCTAATTGCAATTTGTTTCGCAAGAAGAAAGCTTCCGTGAGGAAGTGAGCAATGCTACACAATATTTTCCTCTCTTTAGATTGAAATAGCTGGCATAGTGTGTACATATGAATAGGAGGTTTACAAAAATATTTGTATCATTGGCCGGTGGCCTATATTTTCGAATACAACAACTCAATTGTATCGAATTATAAGCATTGAGAGAATTGTAATGAGCATTTTCTCCTTTTCAAACAATGTCTTCTATAGTTAGAGATATAAATTCAACCGAGCCGGTTGCCTATATCTTCGAATTGTGACTATCGCGAGCATTGTAGGAAATGGACAGCATGCCCGTAACGGACATTTTCTCCTTTTCAAACAATACTTTCTACCATTTGAGAAACAAATCCAACTAACTGAGCCATAGTTGATTTGTTGTCTGTTGATGCTTACAATTTGGACAAGACCAAAATTTTCTCATCTGGTAAGGTATTAAATGTCTCGGTTTAAATAATTGTGAACCTGTGAATTCTCGGAAGGGAATGTCTCGAAAAAATGTTTGTATTATGGGCCGCTGGCCAATATATTTTAATAACACGATTGAAATTGAAATTTGAGTTCATCTCTTTTTTTCCACCACGTGCAATTCCTATCATCTCCATGGTTACCAATCTGTGTGTGGCATCTGACACAAGTTAGCTTTTTAGGTACAACCTTTGGAAAAAGAGTCTTTAAAAAAATGCTAAAGTGCGCGCTCCTTTGCTGATCTCAACGGCATTTTCTCCTCAACAGTATTAAAAAAAAAATCTGCTTTGAATAACGAACTGATTTCAGCTTTTTTTTTTCCACATAACTGCATCTCACGCGATGTAGTTCAAAGGACGCGACTCTCTTCTTTGACAGGGTACGCACGTGCGGTTTTAACCCTTAGGCTGCAAAGCGTGTCTCACTGACCTTTTGCAGACAGTGTAGATCAAGATCAAACTGCACCGAACGTGCAGTCTGATCTTGGATCAACACTGTCTGATAAGGAGATATTTCTCTCCCAAAACTAAACTGAAGTAGTATTATTTGGGTTTTTACTATCGGCTTGAAAGTTTAGTTTAACTTATTTACAATTAGGATAAGAATTAAATAAGAAAATAGTCTTGTTAACCTCACATAATAATACCTAATTTTCTTTTCAAACAAGCATCATAAAGGTAGTTAGATCTATTCAAAATGGTTCTTTGAATTTCTGTTGTCATCAACATTTCAAATTAATTTAATGTAGACCATGTGTAATGATACCGTTTAAGATTTTTGGGGGGACTATTTGTGTAAAAAGGACTAACTAATAAGAAATTATATTCTTTTTAACCCTTTACCAAACAATCCCTGGTTTTTACGACCCAGAGGAAGAAGCCTTCTGAAAACATCGTGGGAAAAGGAGAAAATGCTGGTAACGAGCATTTTCTCCTTTTCCCACAATGTTTTCTACTCTCCTAAAGTCAAGTTTCAATTTTTGAGTCACGTTTATTTTGTCGTCTGCAAATGCTTTCAATTTGGACAAGTCTAGAATTTCGTCGTTTGGTACAGTTAAACATTTGAATTACACACTTTACATGTTCTTTCAGAACTTGGAATGTTTCGGTGTCCTTCCTTTTCTATATCCAAATCATGTTCAGATATTCTAAACCGAGAAAGTAATGTTTTTAAATGTTCTATCATGTATACACTCTAAGTATCCGATCTACGCCGTCCGCCATCTAATTCTAAAGTATGATTAATATGCTCTGGATTTTGGAGGCGAGTTGCGCTTTTTTTCCAAAGGATAATTGGTTTATATTTCAGAAAAAATCTATTGGAAAATTCAAATATTAACCCTTAACCTGCTAAATAAGTGAAATAAAATTTTCAAGTCGACAGGGAAAACCCAAATATTGCTACTTCTAAGGGCTTTTTTTTTATTTTTTAGGGTGGGGGAGCGGGGAACATCTCCTTATCGGACAGTGTAGATACCCTCATTAGTTCTAACATTTTATTCTGGAAGACGATTTTTCGATAATGTCGACTAACAACCCTATTGCAGTCCGACGAATCACCGAAATACCGAAATACCACTGAAACACCGAAATACATGTACCCCTGTTTTTTATCAATGGTTTTAGAGAACTGATAAAAGTACGATGCAGGATTTTTTTCCCTTTTTTTCTGCAGAAAACACATTTTATCAAAGTATTACTCATTTTTTAGAAAAATGATTTTGTTAATATACGTTGATCACTGATTCACGTTAAGAAGAATCAGCGAAACACTCGCGTGTCTGGTTTGTACCTGTACGCCAATCTATTATCAATATGATATCATCACTTATATTTATTATTTCTTTGATTGATAAACACAAACACAAAGGTTTTAAACCAACCCTCCTTCATCAATATGATAACAATTTGTGTCAAAAACCACAACTTCTGTTATCTGAGTTTAATAATTAAAAAAAAAATAGGGACATTTCGGTATTTCGGTGATTCGTCGGACTCCAATGTATTCGTTACCATAATATTACGATAAATATGATCCTGGTGAAATACATTAAACGGCGAGCTGCTCTTACATAAATCAACTGTATGTTGTCCGTGGAAAGGGGAATAATTAGTGTTTGTTAGGAGCAATTTCTGCTTTTGCCTTAAAGATGCCCGTCTACAGCCGGTGAGCAAAAACGCTGTTAAATTTCAAACAATTTTGAACGGTACAGAAATCATTCCTTTGTGTAAACATGGATAAATTACTGACATATATAGTGTACTTGAAAAAAAGAAACACAGAGATTTGTATTAGAAACCGAACATTGGTCAGAAGAAAACTGGCTGACGATCGGAGCTGAAAACAATGGCGGTGCGTCACGGAAATTTATCGTTGGTTCCGCCTAGAGTCGGATACTGTGTAATTTGCATATATAGGCCGCGACCTCCGTCTGAAAATCGAGGCTGCAACAGAGAAGCCTCCATTTTCCTTTGTTTACCTCATTAGACTCAGGGCGACGGTCAAATATAGTCACGTGACAGAATGCATGATCATCATACGAATCTACCCGAGTGTATAACGGACATATCGAAATCTTCGATTCAAACACCGGAAACGACGAGTCTGTTTACATAGAAGGCCGCAACTCAGCGAAATGCATTTTCTATCGATCGTAATCTAAGCAACCTTGCAACCGTGAGGCGCAATATTTGGCATGAAGATATGAGAATGACTATAGTTTGATGAAATAAAGACAAAATGAGTTAAAACTGGCTGAAAATGAGTATCAGGGCCTCTTTAATGTATCCATCCAAGATTTACGTTTTGATGTCAAGCAATCAAACATTACAACATGGCACATTTAAAGTTCTTACTTATCGATGTAGAAGAAAACTTCGACTGTCTAAATCAAAGCGTTGAAAACGCTGATGTGGTATTTGTCAAGGAAGCCATTTGGGTGGAATTAATAATTTGAAAAAAAGAAAGGGAGAAATTATACTCAAATTTTGGCTTGAAAGTCGACCTACTAAGCAAATGAATACCTTTTTTGTTGAAGGGAGAGTACTCATGACAAAGTTAGGATTATTTGTGTATTGGTGGTCTTCCTTTGATCATTAGGAGGAGTCAGGAGTAACGTCCCTTGACAGTAGGATGCATGACGGATAGAGAAAGATTGATTGATTGAATGGTGTTTAAAGCCGTTTTTTTTCAACATTATTTCAGTTATATCGCGGCGGCCAGGGCACCTATCCATGCTTTCCTGGGTTTTCTGTTACCAGTACTCCGCACAATATTCTTTCCAAGCCACTGGCTGCTTTCCCACATAACCATCGTCGAAACAACGATCAGCAGTGAAAGAGGAATGAATCCTGTGACAATTACTATCGTCAATCCTCGGAAAGAAATTGGCCAAGCCTGGGATCGAACTCACGACCCCCTGTTCTCAAGTCCTGTAGGCTACCGACTGAGCTACCAGGGCTCGGCAATAGAGCTAGAAACCATGTGAATATATGGAATAAAATTAAGGTTGCCCAACTGTAATGGGCAATATGTCAAAATGAAGGAAAAAATCG
The DNA here is from genome assembly GCA_946811185.2 of Hippopus hippopus. Classification (NCBI taxonomy): domain Eukaryota; kingdom Metazoa; phylum Mollusca; class Bivalvia; order Cardiida; family Cardiidae; genus Hippopus; species Hippopus hippopus. Next base: position 24,129,107 of record OX328104.1, on the reverse strand, counting down.
TAATTATTAACTTACTTGTTATTGTCTTAGTGTCTTAAATATGAAAAATCAGAAACATTGCCCGATAAAAAGAAAGGTTACACGAATTTTTGAAAATCCACCCCAATTCCAGACTCCGCAACAAAATTGACACCACCCCTAAGGAATTAAAATGTAAATATTTTTTTCAAATTTATGGTATTTTGTATCAAATTTGGTACTAGAAGACTCAGCACATAATATTCTTTCAGGAGTACTAATAATTCTCTTGTAAATTATAAAAACCAGAGAAAATATGACAAAACTAACACGAAGTATAACAGGATTTTCTTTATTTTTTCCATTTTTCTGAGACAAACCCTCCAAGTTATTTTCAGAAATATCATACTTTAATGAATGGCGCATGGATAAACCATACACAGTTTTTTTCTAAAACCTATTTGAAACAACATATGTGATTTTCAGCATCTTTCACCGCACATAACTGAAAATATTTGATTTTGAACATACACACCACTATTTTGACGTTTCCATAAAAATATACAAAAAGCATTACTTAAAATCAATGATCTTCAATTCTTTCTTAAGTTCAAAACACACCACTTCCTATCTCTGTGAACTACTTATTGATAAATTAATCTTAATTAGTGCTTAGAGATTTAGATTTACAATTTAAACCAATTAAATGACAAGATTTTGTTAATTTTACTGTGGTACACAAACATGTCGGTCAAGAAAGATGCATATTGAAATCGCTGAGAAGAAATACATAGTAAAATGGTTTTTTAGACCTTTTAACATCATAAATCTTCATGCATAATATCTATAAACCTGCATAAAGCTTTAAACAAGACACCAATGCAAAGCTGAGTTGATTTCCTAGCACACATAGTAGGCAAAAGTAAATACGGGCAGATAACTCTCAACTGAGACAAACATTTTTGCTTATAAATGGCAGGGTGAAAGTTCCTAGTACATGTAATAATAAGGCACAGAGAAATCAATTACTGGCAAAGAGCAGAAACTAGCCTTAAGATTAACAACAAGATGAAACAAGCATTTTTTTCACACCCAGTCAAAGTCACACTAGGAGGTCAAATGTCAAGAGTCTAATCAAAGCTGTTGTTCCACCGTTTGAGAATTTTCAAAAGACTTTGCATAAATCTTCATAATGAATCCTGGGGGCTTGCTACTGTAGCTTAACCAATTACCACACAACAAGAATTTTTGAAAACAAAGTGGGAAGAGTAGAAAATGCAGGTAACCACATTTTCTACTTTTCCCACTATGTTTTCTTACCTTTCAAACTGAAATCTAATCATTCCAGCCACATTTAATTTGTGGTCTGCAAAAGCTTTCAATTTGGACCAATATAAAATTTTGTCATGTGGTAAAGAGTTAGTGGTCAAGTCACAAAGCCATGTTTAAGAACCCTTTACCAAACAATCTGGTGTTTTAACAACCCTGAGAAAAAGGCATTTGAAAATGAGGGAAGAGGAGAAAATGCTGTTATCAAATTTCTGGTGATCAGAATTTCCTCATTTTCCCACAATACCACCATACCAATAACAAATTTTTTCAATGAGCCAAATTTGTCACCTGCAAATGCTTTGGATTTGGAAAAGTCAAAATTTTGTCATTTGGTAAAGAGTTAAAGAATTTTAAAGTATTACGCACAAACCTTCATGAACACTTTTTGCACAGCAAAGCTTCCAATGAACCACACTGGAGTATGACTGGAATACTCTGGTAACCACAGATTAAACGACTGAAAACAGTCAATATCCAATTGGAAACATTTATGAAAGCATTGTGAAAAAAGAACCATTTGCTCAGACAACCAAATACATGTTTTTTACCATGTTTCCCACTCTAGTTACGACAATGTAAAATACAACAAAAGTGGGGTATACAAATATGAAAAATAACCATGCTTAATTGCAGTCTAAGTATTGTTTCAAATGGATAATTTCATAATATTATAACAATCAAAAAATGTTTTGGAATATAGATAGTACCATCTATAAATACTAATAAAACAGAAACACAAGGGAATGGCCGAACTTAAGTTGTTAGAACTTGTGGTCAAACCCCTTTGCCAAATAGTTCTGTGTTTGTACGTTATAAATATGATTTTGTACCAAAAATGGCAATAAAGTATGTTTAAACTAATAAAACATACTATTCCACAAAAAGCATTCTGCACATCTTTTTAGTCTGATCCTTGTATGATCTTTTTAGCCTGATCCTGTTTCTAAACCATATCAACCTTTTCCAAACAAATAGGTATTTCAACAGCTCTGTAGCAGTTAACATTTCAAAAAGATTGAGGGAAAAGGATAGTTGCCCAGTACCTACATTTTCCCCTTTTTTCAAATGTTTTCAAGCCTATCCAATACTGAATGTTCTAATGCCTATCTATTTCAGGAAAATCTAAAATACTTATGACAAAATGATTGTAACATGACAAAAAACACATACACATTGTCTGAAAAACATAAAAAAAATCAAAAGTTACAGTTTATCAAAATACAGAGACACTTTTGGAACTGTTTCTTCTAGAACTGGATTTCCAGATAAATGGACAGGTTTGAAATTGCCACGTTGAATAGCAGCTGGAATCTGTTTGGTATCCACATGTTGCTCATAACCAATACCTGTGAATGTGTATATATAATTGAGCCATGCTCGATGAAAAGGGAGCTGCAACTACAAAAAGAATTGACCCAGGTCAGCCTGTGCGGTCCGCCCAGGCTTACATGGGCCCACAATGTTTGCCGTCTGATATTAATGATTTTCATAATTTGAAATAAAATGCTAGTTATTATCTACTTCGTTTAACCTGACCCTGTTCAAAATCATTTAATAGATTAATATTCTATTCTTATCCTCGGCATCGCTCAGCATATGTCCCGAATGGTAACGCACGGTTTAAGCCAATCAACCCTCAACCTACTGAATATGTTGGTTGAAAACTTTCCAGTCAATAGTAAAAAAAGGAAATATTGAAACTTCAAAGTTATTTCTGGGAGAAATATCTCCTCACTGGATAGTGTAGATCCAAGATCAGACTGCACTTTCTGTGCAGTGAGTCTGATCTTGATCCATGCTGATCCCAATAGCTCCTAAAGTCGCGCTTTGTAGGCTAAGGGTTAAATTGCTTACCTGTATACCTTCCCGTGTATAAATAACTATCCGAAAAATAGTCAGAGTTCTATTTATATGCCTACTTCTATATTCAGCATAAAGGTCAAGATCAGGTTAAATGAAGTGAGCAATATTAAATTTGAAAAAAAGAAAAAAAAGGTTGTCCGTTTCATTCTAATCATTCTAATACAGATTTTATGCATTGGATTCTCAACAAAAAGATATTGAAATTGTGGAAAAAGAAGTCAAAGCAGGTAGGATAATATGCTATCTTTTCCACAATGCTTTAACATGAACTTCAGATCTGTGTCCCTTTGTCTAACTCAAAAAAAATATTTGAATACCAAAATTACAGTTCTGATTGTCCAGAAAGGTCATTTTGGCACATTAAAAAGGATTTCACATCTTAATGTGAAAGGTCAACATATTCAGAATAGAGGTTATGTCCCTAGTTGCATAGAATCATTGTCTTTAAGCATACCTGATATAAATGACTTTTAAAAAATTGTGGAAAAAGCAGGAATTTGCTCTGCAAGACACTTTCTCTTTTTTCCCACAATACTTAAATACCATGAAAGGTAAAATCATCAGCTTATGGCATTTCAAAACTGATTCATATGTCCTGCAGATATTGCACAGAAGGCAAAACTTATTTTCAACTAGTACAGACACAAAGTTACTTGATAATAGTAGCACTGTCAATAGGTGTTTATAACCAAGAGTTGACACAATTTTATGCAAATATTACCTTAAATAAGCCATATTTAAATTGTCGTCTGCAAATGCTTTCAATTTTGACAAGACATTTCTGATAGTCAAAAACCAAAATATAGACATATATGTATAAACGCGAAACTGGAAGATTTTCAAAATGCATGGCAAGATCAGGAAAAAAATGTGCCCCTGGCATCAAGCAATAGTTAACCCTGTACCAGATGATAAATTTTTTGCCTTTTCCAAATTCAAAGCATTTGCAGACAAAAAAATTAAACTTGGCTGAAATGATGATTTGCTTTCGAATGGGTAAAAACTATTGTGGAAAAAAGGAGAAAATGCTGGTAACCAGCATCTTCTCCCTTTACCATAGCATTTTAAGAAGGCTTCTTCCTCTAGGTCCCTAAAACATGGAATTGTGTGGTAAAGGGTTTAAATATGCAGCATGCTCCTAATTACACCATTCAAGGGTTTAGAAAAATCAACCTAATAATTTCTTATAGCCAAAAATCAAAGCATAGCTGATCATTTTGAATTTCAATTTCATTTTGCCTCCCTATCTGTTTCTGTAGGAGACAGCATTAATTATTATTTTCATTAAAAAAAAAAAGGCTTAAAAATGTAAAACCTACTGTATTTTTCTTATGTATGCCTGCTTAGCAGCTAGTTGGGTGGTTTCCACAGCCAGTAATTCAATTGCTTCTCCAGATCGCTCTTCCATATTCGTTAGATATGCATCACTAATTGGCTTCAAAAAGCAGCCAGAAAGTTGTTAACTCTGTAAAGTCCAACCAGGCTATCAATCATGACTGTAAAAAAAAATGTTTCATAGGAATACAGTTCATTGCTTTACCATGTATTAAAGTTATAAAAACAATGAAAATTACAAATTATATAGGATCCAGCAGTCTGCCAATAAATTCTTTAATTGCTTATACTTGTGAAAATATTGTTGGCAAGCTGAGATGTTGCTTTTTACAAGCAATTTCTGCTCTTCCCTCGACGTTTTCTGTGGGGTTTTTTTTCCCACCCAAATTCCATTTTTTTTTTTTTCATAGAAAAGGTTTTGTCGCCATTTCTAACTTTAGCTGGCAGGTTTTTTGATTTGGTATGTTGTAGAATATTTTAAAATTCATATAAACATTTGACAGTAACAAACAAGAAGTAGATGGAATTCTGAGGAGTATCTGCAATTTACAAGTGCCTGATTCAGCTTTTAGAATTTAAAGCCGTGAATGCTGCCCAATATGTTTTGGAGACTAGGGTCATCAGTGTTCCCACTGAAATTTTTATTTGGAGGTTTTGTACCCCCTACCATTGAAAAATGGGGGTATAAGAAAAAAAATGGGGGTACAAATTCAGAAAAATTAGTATGCCTACAACTCTAAATTGTTTTCTTAAATGCCTCATCCTCTTTCAGGTGAAGAACAATCATACAGATCTACAAAGCGAATTTACATTTTTACATGTAACCAGGGATCGTATATTTGATCCCTGATGTAACAAATAGTAAAATAATTACTTGACAAAGTGATAACTAGTAGTCTTTATGCTCATCTTTTCACGTGCCTTTTGCATAACACTCAACAGAGCCATTGTCGAAGTCTGGCTGGTAACTACTGTACTCAATATGAATTCTGTTTTCTTGAATGGTTCTACTAGTATACCTTGCTTGCTTACGGGAACCCAAATCCGAAAGCTTCTAAAGTAGGCCTACCGCATTTCTGAGCTATTACCAATGTTAGTTTACAGACGAGAGACATTGACGTCGACAAAACACTTTTTCATAGACTGCGTCAAAGAAAGGAGAGCTGAATTACGGATAATTTTTTAAACAAACAAGTCCCAGTCTGCAATTATTGATCACGACAATAAAGACCGAGTACGCCAACCATGTAAATGTTCTAAAAGTAGAAAGCTGGAAATCCCAAATTTTTCTGATGATTTACATTTTCCGAAAAAGTTGCTTTTACATGAGCCGTTCTATGCAAGCCTTTCCTACTTTTTATTTCGATCTTCGTCTGTATTTTTTGTTCGCGATTTCACATATTGGTGTGTTATTTTGTACGTTTTTTATTTTACTTGTACGTGTTTCACGTATGATTTTGCGTGATTGGGAACTCTGGGTCATTGTGTATTACATAGTTTAATACTTTGGAGTTCTGTAGTACGATAACTGTATCCCATTGCTATTTCAGTTTTTCACCGATTGCCTCCTGGAATATGCCAAGCACAAAACAATGTCCAAATGTGAAAGGACGCACCCTAAAAGTCTTCTGATTGAGACTATACATAGGAGGAAGGGCTTCAAGGAAGGGCTTACATTGTACTTGATTATATACATTTTTATACATGTACTGTATCCGTCCATTCAGCAATGTTTTTCACTGCAGAAAAAAAAAAGAGTCAGAGACATATGTACTGTACTTTAAGCAAACACCTCAGGTATACCAAAATTTTTGAAGATAAACAGAAACTATGACAGGTCTTACCTGAACCAGAGACATTGATGTGTATTGTATGTCTCTGCCTGAACTCGGTTTAGTACTAGCAACAAAATATGGGATTCTCTTGATTTGACGTGGTGAGTCTTACCGCAGGCCACTTAATGATAAAATCACGAAATTCACATTTAACATATAAATATCCACCGAGTCCTTTTTATATTTCTCCCACAACGCTGTCGTAAGTGAAGGAAATGGGCCCAAGAAGACACGATTGACATGCTCTCAGTCTCAGGTTTTTCGAAAGAACGTCGAATTCAACATCCGTCGGCCAACCTTCCAACTATCACTTGTCATCGCATCTTCAACATGAACACAAGCCTCAGGCAAAGGATCCACAAGCATAGTTATGGCAGTCTAAATTGGTCTTGTGGCAATACCTGGCAGCTTTTCTTTTCTGTTCCGCGAGAATCGGCCTTCAGCGTCGCGAAACTGCATGACAACATCACCGGAAGTGTCCGAAAAATTCGTAATTTTTTGTATTTATTTTTTATCGGTCACATTAATCGACAACACAACTATAAAAATCTTATATCATTAATAAAGTATCATTTTATATTTTGAAAAAGGCGATAAATAGTTTAATCATGCAATGTCCGGCAGTTGACGTGAATGCCCGACAGTTCTCCGTAGCCAGGGATCGTATATACGATCCCTGCCGTAGCTTACCGATGCAGTCTGATTGTTGTACGTAAAATACCGATATTGACCGATGTTTCACGATCCCATTACAGTTGGGCAACCTTAAGTTTGTACCAAAAAAGCATGGTTTTAAAATATCTTTGGTGGTTAACGTTTAATTCCCAACATTACAATCAATTATTTCGATATATAGATATTCATTCCGAATCAAATGGAGTAGCGCGCAAACATGGGATGAACAAGCCATGGGACGAACTGGTTTTTGAACGAAAAAGCCTAGGACCAAGCGATCAGTAGACAAATTTAGTATCACTGCGCCAATAGAAGGCTATGAGTGAAGCTATTTTCAATAAAAAATTAGTATTTCCTTTATCGATGGCCTCATCCAGTGTATTTTAACATGCCATTTCCAATAACATATATGAGTGCTACCGAAAAACTCATTTGTTTGAGAAAAATTGCGTTTATTTGGGTTTATTTCCTTCGGCTTTGGACAAAACACAATACATGGTCTTCAAAATTCAATCTTGAACTCATAGTGGTATTGTCTTCGACAAATACCACAAAAATGAAATGCTATTAATTTCCATCAGAGGAAAGGAGGAGTAACTGCAAAGTCGGATTCCCCCCCCCCCCCCCCCCAAAAATGACGTCTTTCATACTCCTACGTTTATCTCTTAAGCTCTCGCAAAAGGGAGTTTAATGGATCTCCGTGATGTATGAAACCAAGCAAGTCATCTCATAATTGTGCATCCATAAAATCCTGGTAGTCTCACAGCCGACTGAATCATGGGATAGATTGGTCCTTTGATATGCAGAAAGTTGACCGATTGCAAAAAGTTTCGACTCAGGTCAGCCTGCGCGAACTGCGCAAGCTGACCTACGTCGATACTTTTTGCAGTTGCATTAAGCCACCTTTTTACAGAGCATAGCTCCTATATACCAGACAAACTGGTTTAGATCCAAGGTCGGAAGGAATGGTTTGTAGTCGACACTGTCTGCAAAAGTGCATAAACCTCTCTCCAGCGTTGCTAACTCTTAACAAGACGACAAAATTTAAGACTCGTCCAAATAAAAAGCATATAAGTTTTAACATATTTATTTTACATTGATTGAAAAACAAGTTCTTATAGCTTATACTTATCTCTCTCGATTCTGCTTCCTGGGAACTACACCAGTACTCGGGCCGAATGTGTGGGCCAATAAACAATCCCAAAGTTGACACCGGCTCCCGGGTATCGAACTCGGGACCTTATGGTAACGAGGCCGACGCTCTACCTCACAACCACGGACATCACACAAAAGCAGACGACGAACAACGCGTGGCTCAAACGGTGTTATTTATCCTTTAAAGGGCAAAATAAAAAAAAACATCGTGGGAAAAGGTAAAAATGCTGTTTACCAGTATTTTCTCTTTTTTCCACAATGTTTTCTAAAGGCCTCTTCTCAGGGTCGTTAAAATACTGGATTGCTTGATAAAGGGTCACGCATTGACGCCTGATCAAATTTGAATACATTTTCCTCACATTTGATTCTATAACGATCCAGTAAATTACACCGATAATTGGTATAACGTGACAAATTCTGTCCGTCCAGAAAAACACTCACGAAATGTGCAGTCTTTTACCTCGTTCATTGAAAGCTTTGACACTCCCAACATGAAAAGACAAGTTGGCTTCTTTAAAAAGAAGCCAGGTAATGTCAGCATCAATGTTTTCAAATAGTTTTTTCGATTTTAATTTCAATTTATTCTGGTACGTGTAAACAACCAAGTAAGGCATTAAATGGATGAAGGGAAAAAAAAGTCACTGCCCAGAAACCTCTCATGCATTATGACAGTCGTATGACCTTCGTCCGGCGTTTTCAAGACACGTGATCTTTTCCCGCGGTGTTCTTTCTCTTTTTAACGAAATTCTTTTACATTTAAAAATTACAATTATTGGAGAGGTCACTTGCAATCAAATGAATAGAACAAATCTTTTTTGAAATCCGACATATCAAAATAAACCACACCTATTTCCTGTTTCAGTTTTAGATTTCGGTTTATTTATAAAACCATGACGAAGCAGACTGTGTATTAGAACAAATTTCGCAAAAAAAAAAAATGAACCATGCTCTGTGAAAAGGGGGCTTAGTGCATCTGCGAAAAGTATCGACCAAGGTCAGCCTGCGCAGTCCGCGTAGGCTGACCCTTGGCCGAAACTTTTCGCTATTGGTCAATTTTCCGTATGTCCAAGGACCGGTCTACCTCATGATTAAGTCGATTGTTAAAAAAAGTGGCTATTATGGATGCATAATACTGTGATGGCTTGCTTGGTCTCATGCATCACGGAGATACATTAAGCCCCCTTTTGCCAGAGCACGGCTCAAATAGATTTAGACGGAGAATTCTGAGTTAGTCTGCCTTTTAAACTCACCAGTGTTGGAGAGGTTTGATAAAACTTTGGACCTAATTTTATGCATCTCCGTGATGCATCATATCAAGCAAGTCATCTCATAATTATGGACCCATAAAATCCAATTTGTCTAATAATCGACCAAATCATGAAGTAGACCTGTCCTTAGGCATGTAGAAAATTGACCAATAGCAAAAGGCTTCGACCTAGGCCAGCCTGCGCGGACAACGCGGGTTGACCTGGGTCGATATATTTTGCAGATGCATAAAAATCCCTTTTCACAGAGTACGACTTAATTAATTTGCAACTCAGGTATCTTATTAAATATTACATGTATTTTTTTTTTTTCATAATGATTGCTAAATTAGAGCAAAAGATTGCATGCTCTGACACGATCTATCCAGAGTTTATGATAGTTGTCTGTGTTATATAAATAGAAAGAGTCTATATTCTATTTTTTATCTGGAAGGTTTTTCCCCGTTTTATAATTTATAAACCATTTACCTGCTGAATTGCAACATTAAAACTTTCAAGTCAATGGTAAAACCCAAAATATTGCTCTTTTCAAAGTTCTTTTTTGGGGACAATATCTCCCTATCGGACAGTGTAGATCCAAGATCAGACTGCACGTTCTGTGCAGTCTGATCTTGATCTACGACGTCCGCAAAAGGTCCTTGAGTCGAGCTTAGCAACCTAAGGGTTAAGTACTTTGTTTTCAAGAACGATTTTCTTGGCAAGAATTCGGATGTATTTTGCTCGATGTGAGGTAACTGATATCCTTGAAATTGTTCAGGATATGTGTTTCAATTAACCATAATGTTGTCATGAATAACATTAGATGCTTTTATTTATGGACAGTGTAGATCACGATCAGACTGCAAGTTTTATACGGTCTGACCTTGGATCTTTTCTGTCTGGTATCTTGTCAAGAACTGCAGCATTTTTACCTGTGCATTGAATTTTCATAGAGGTCTTAGTGTAAATGAACTTGGCTGTGTAATTTTCTTAATACGTGAAAGCGTGTTTGGAATGGAATTTCTTCGGGTTTTTTTAAATTTATTTATTTATTATTATCATTATTCAATTAGAAAGCCAATATTTGACAATTTTACATAGTGTAAGTTGAGTTTATTGAGTTTATCGTTTGGTTACTTAGTTTATTTCACATCTCTGACATTTCCTTTCTCTGACTCTCACTATGTTACACCCTCTATCTCTCTCTCTCTCTCTCTCTCTCTCTCTCTTTCTCTCTCTACTATCACTTTTTTCCTTATTTGACCAGATTTCCCGCGACTTTCTTTGAAAAGAATAGTGCATATTTCACTAAGAGATATTTTCTAATTCATAAAAATGCCACAGGAACAAAAATGTGCGTTCAGCGCACACATTCGATAACGTCACATGGTCATATCACAGTTTTCTCAAAGAGTGCAGAATGAATTAAAGTCAGAATAACAAGGTCCACTAACAACAATAGATTGTCACATGTCTAGCCCGCCTTCCTCCGTCTGACCAGTCGTGATTGGTGGCCATTGGTCAGTCAACTGTACATGTATCTAGAATGACAAGTTGGAGCTCGTTACAGCTTCAAGAAAATCACAGGATATCTGCTTAACCATTTACCATACTGTCTCTAGTCTTAACGA